>APFE031308672.1:0-52763 GCA_000404065.3 Pinus taeda | reverse complement strand
TGTTATCCTTTATCACAATAGTGAATATCTGAAAAACAGGGTCCCTATAATAATGGTCACTGAATCATAGAGGATGGGAACTATAACATAGAAGACCTCTAATATATCATAGAAAATGCTTATGTGAATAAGGTTACTGTACCAATCATGTGAACAATGTCATCTTATATCATCAAAGCAAGGTCATTGATTACAAAATTATATTTTTGCTTCATATTGGAGATCAATCTTCTAGGATCACAAAGATAGACTCCTTCAACAGAGATTAATGTCACCATACGAACATTGTCATCTTCAAGATCATTGTAATACAAACAAGGTCATTGATATTGTGGTGAATGTCATCAAGGTTAACAAGATCACTTTAATATTAGCATGTAAACAAGATCACTATCGTCATGACATATACTATTATAATAATTATACAAATCTCAAAGTGCGAGCTCATCACAAGGGATCTATACCACAAAAGGAATGTATCCATACCGTAGAAGAACATGATGTCACATGTGCCGCAATCCATGCGGACATAGATACAAACATTGTCATCATAAAAGAATGTGATGTCATATGTGTATCATCCATGCGGACAAAGATACAAACACTTTTCATCACATAAGAATGTGATGTCATATGTGGACAAAGATGCGAGTATTGTTCATGACAAAGAATGTGATGTCATATATGCCACTATCCATGTGGATAGAGATACAAACACCTATTACATAATACAATTCCATTGAGTCAAGCGTTGACCCACAAAGATGAAGCGATGATAAATGTAAACCACGATCCATGCGAATTATGAAATAGATCGAGTCATCCATTATAACATACATTATAGCGTGTATTGAGTCAGAGTATAGCCGAGCCTCAGAAATAAAATTTTGTGTCTCAGAATGTTGTGCGAGTGCATGCTACACACTGTTGTGGACCATAGAATAATTCAAGCAATAGGGTAAAGATGTGCGAGCCAGCTGCAATTCGAGCCACTGTTAATTAGAAAAATCCCCAAAGATATGTAAACCATAGCAATGCGATCTGAACTGCCTCAAAGAATTCAATCGATGCCCCAAATGATAAAGGATATGTGTATATTTATAATGGTTTTCATGAGTGACAAGACATGTCTTTAAAGGTGAGCCGACTTGATTTATTTGAGGCCGACTTGAAATAAGGAGGGAATTAAATTCAAAATTTTCTCATAAAAAATTACACATACTTTAATAATTTATTTTGAATATATTTAAATTCTCATTGGGTATAATGGGATTTCTTTTGGGGAGGAGGGTTTTCCTTTGGGAAAATTCATCTTGAATTTGTCCAAATTTCAATACTCCCTCTAGCTAGTGAGGAATTTCCATCTGCATCATAAGTACCATTTTGAATGTATAGGGCTCAATAATAGAAGGCAAGAAACTGCCTCATCATTACATCTCATTTCATAGAAGAACAAGAATGGACAATCAAAGATAGGGGAGATCAATCCTCAAAACTTACTTGTCTCCAATTCAAATCTCATGATTTTCATCTCAGTTATATCAACAAGAAATCCATCCTATCACATCTCGTCTCAACTTGAATCCTTTGATCATCAGCTGAACAATGATGACTCGAACTAAAGAAGAAGAATCATCATAGGGGAGCCCAACTACCACACTCTATCCGATGACAATAGGTGAGATACAACTTACCAGACAAGGATCAAAACCATCTTGTTATGACAACATGCAAGATAAAACTTTCCATGAGAGGTAAGGATCACATCCATCCTATCCTCTAGTGCCAATGGGCGACATACAACTTACCGGGCAAGGATCGTAACCATCGTGTTTTCCATTGTCAATAGGAAAGCTACCACTTTCCATAAAGGTAAGTATCACATCCATACCATTGTTCGTAGATCTTCCCAACTTTGACCTTAGAAAGTCAAGTGCTAGAAAACATGCATCCTCTAACTTGAGCAAGATACCACTTTCCATGAGAGGCAAGGATCACAACCATCTCAAGTCATCTCAAGCCATTGGCCAGATGCGGATGAATAATCCCAACAAGCCAATCTTGTGGGTAGAATTCATACTGGGGTATTCTTTGTCTAGTCCAAAACATGATAGGGGGAGATAGTACTTACCGCAAGGAGTAAGGATCAAAACCATCCTATTGTCGAGAGTTCCCTCAACCCCAGGAGCTCTTCAGCTCAATTCCTCTCCCTGGGAGCTGAAACAGGGGGAAATATCATAGCTCAGTGTCCTCGATCATCCGAGGGCCCCTTCCTCTCATCAATGCCTTCACTAGGATTATGAATGTTTGTCGTGGCCATAGTCCATGCCACCTAGAGTATATCGGGTCAATCACAAGATTACATGCTACAAAACAACAATCTAATTGTTTGTCTATTCATCAATCAAAATGTGATGGATTCCCATAGCTTCTCTTTGTACCATATCCCATATATAGTTATATTTGATTTCAATGTGCTCGAACCTGTCAAGGAACACATGATTTTCTGCATGTCAAATCCCAAAATTTTTCATATTATATCATAGTCATGCCCAACATATGCTCAAACAACTCTCCAAGGAGCTTTCTCAATCATGTTGACTCGCAGTTAGTCATGCTAAAAGAAATGCATACTTCCACTCAAACCAAGAAATTTCTATGCCATGAAATCTTCTAGGAAACCAGGGAAGGCCTAAGGAAACACCCAAATGTGCTCTTCCTGTCAGCACAATTTTTTTTTTTCAGTCTCTATCATCATTGATGTAGTGTGTCTTAGTTCATGCTTGATAGTTTCATGTAGATATTCCAATACATATTCAACAACACCCCAATATACATATCTAGACTTTATCTAGCTTGTGTTGCAACGAAATAATTAATTTGACTTCTATCTCATCATAGGATCCATCAAATATGTATCTAAAGAGGAGTTTCTCTGAACTGCTTCAGTGTAAATCATCATGTTGAATTTTTGTCAATACACTTCTCATGAAAAGAAAGTCCTCATCATCTCTTTGTTGTGCTTTCAAACTCAATATGTGGATTATTTGGACTAAGGGGGAAACTTTAGGACTGATCAAGGAGATGATTTGATCATGTCATAAATCAATTGTTAGCATATACAATGACATTATTATTGTATCAATAACTTTTATTATTGTATCAATGACTTATTAAAGCATGGCTTTCATGCTTGGGTCATCATTATATTAGTCAAAGTCCCCAATGTGGACTCCTAGGATTAATATCGAGTCAATAGAGTCATTGTACATTTAAAGAGACCCTTCTTGGGCTTTCAAATCATGTAAAAATGCTTATTATTGAGTCAAATATGATTTATGTAACCTCCACACCAAGTTGGACTAAAGGAGATCAATTTGGCCTAAGGAGCACTAATTCGACCTCACATGAAGCCTATAAATAGAAGGAGAGCGAATTCATTTGGAGAATCTCATCTCAAGCAATTTCAATATCTCTAGCGAAGCTGGGAAAAGTGTGAAGTGGGTCAAGGAAGTCAAAGGAAGTGTGAGTTGGGTCAAGGCTAAGGAGAAGGAAGAAATCAAAGTTTTGGTGGTACTCTCTCTTTCTCTTTTGTGCCCTAGTTTTGGAGATTGAAGTCTTCCAAGTATTGTTGCTGCTAATTTTTCTTGATGTCGTAAGTTGCTGCATATTCGATGTTGCTAGGGTGGAAGTGTTGTTGCAAAGGGGTCGAAGATTTGGAAGGACTGACTTGGTATGGAGGGAAGGTTTGGTCAATGTCTAGGGTGAAGAGTCTCAAATAAAACTATTGAAGGAAGATAATTTTTGACTGGGTTTTCCCCTCGAGAGGGGTTTTTCCTTGGCATAGTGCCTACATGTTGTGTCTTGTGTTTTTGTGATCTTCATACACACATAATATGATAATTTCTTGATGAAATATAAAATAATAAAGAAGTTAAAGAAGTTGTCATAATGAACAAATAATTATCAAGAAAGAGGAATCAAACCCTAATCTACTTACATTGATTTCTCAACATGGTGTCTAGAAAGGTTGAAGATCACATTTTTGGCTCAAAAGGAATGAATATGGATTCTCCCTCTTTGATAAAATATATGAGAATGGGTATCAAAACTGCTAGAAGATCATCCACTACTTATTCAACAAGGTCAAAAGTCAATGGTTTTTGGCTGCTCTTACAAGTTCTCTTAGTGATGAAAATGCATGGAACATTGATGGTGGAGCATCAAGGCACATGATAAGAGAAAGTAAACAACTTCATACACTATCAAAGGAGCCATATTCTCATCCAGTGGAATTCGGTGACAACAAAAGCTATGTTGTTAGAGGCCTGGGATTAACATTGTTGAAGCTAGAAAATGGATCGAAGTTGCACCTCAACAACATACTATATGTTCCAGGTTTGAAAAAGAATTTTCTTTCTATTTCTTATTTAGAAGATAAAGGGGATAGAGTTTCTTTTATTGATGGAAAAATATTGGTTTGGGGAAAAGACTCTAGTATTGGTAAAGCTAGGGTTATTGGAGTTCGTGAAAAAAGTCTTTATAGAGTTATTACACCTCCTCCTCAAGCTTTGGTTCACATGGATATCAATCCCATTGAGCTTTGGCATACGAGCTATGGTCATCTACATTATAAAGTCATCCCTACTCTTAATCAATTGGTTCATGGCATTCCCAATATGAAGTTATATCATAAAGGTGTGTGTAAGGGATGCTCTTTGGGAAAACATACAAGAAATCCATTTCTGAATTGTGAAACTAGGTCTAAATAAATATCAGACCTCATTCATTCTGAAGTGTGTGGGCCCATATCTGACAAATCACTTGGAGGTCATCTCTATTATGTAACATTCGTTGATGACCATTCTAGAAAGACATGGCTCTACCTTCTCAAAATAAAAGATGAATTATTTGAAAATTTCAAGGAGTTTAGATCTGAAGTGGAAACCCTAACTGAAATAAAGATAAAAATTCCGAGGTCTGAAAATGGTGGGGAATACACTTATAAGGAATTGATTGCATATTGTAAGGAAGCAGGAATTAAGAAGGAGCTCATTGTTCCCTATTATCCCAAAAAAAATGGAGTGGTTGAAATGAAGAATAGGTCAATTGAAGAAGGCATTTGAACAATGCTCCTTGATCAAGACCTACCAAAATTCTTATGGGGAGAAGCAACAATGACAAACGTGTACATTCAAAATAGAATTTCTCATAGAAGTCTTAATAACATAACACCCGAAGAAGTATTCACATGAAAGAAACCAAGTGTGGATCACATCCGAATCTTTGGAACTCCAACATACATCCATGTTCCAAAGGACAAGTGAAAGAAGTTGTATTCCACAAGTATTAAGGGAATATTCGTTGGATATAGTCTCTCCTCAAAAGCATATAGAATCTACATTAAGGAATGAAGACATATTGAAGTAAGCAGGGATGTCATTTTTGATGAAAATCAAGCCTACAAGAAATCAAAGGATATTCCTATTGATTCTAATGATGAAGAAGTTCCAATATTTGAAGAAGAAGAAGATCATCATGAAAAAACTACTACAAATAAAGAAGAAGTAGAAGGACCAAGTGAGCCTATTGAATCTTTGGTCATCCCAACCATAAGGAAAAGGCCAAACTAGTTAAAAGCTACTTTAGAAGATGCTGAAGGACATGAAGTTGCGAAAGGAACCTTCAAGGAAAGTAAAATACCAAAGAGATATCCTAGTTTTGCTGCATATATGACAAAGTTAATTGAAGCTAAACCATCTACACTCAAGGAAGTTTCTCATCAAGAGGTTTGGAAGAAAGTGATGCACGAAGAATATCAATGCATTATGAAGAATGGGGTTTGGTAAATCATTCCTAGACCTAGTGAAAAATTGGTTGTCACCTCTAAATGCACCTATAAGATCAAGCATGATGTTGATGGAAGTATAGACAAGTACAAAGCTAGATTCGTTGCAAGTGGTTTCTCTCAAAAGGAAGGCATTGATTATGAAGAAACCTCTGCACCCACAAGAAGGTACACTACCATTAGTGTTGATAAATCTAGGGAATTGATATTAGTTGATTTCTCTTCTATTAGTGACTACTTGTGAATTCTTTTTACTTGTTTAGATTAGGATCTTCTTTATGTTAGATTCTTAGTGTTTTTCTTCATCAAATAGTAACCAATGCATGAACATAAATAGACAAGAGACACGGCATGTTGGCTATGAGCTAGTGCCAAAACCTTTCACACTTTGAGAGGAAAACCCACAAAAATTCTTCTTATAGAGATTCCAATTGAAGAATACCAAGACCAAGACCCTTGACGTAGTAGCCACTCCAATACCAAGCCACAAATCCTCTTCATTGTCCTCTCTTCTTTTGACTCCTCTTTCTCTTTTACCTTCTGAGCATTGAGACATTGACATCACTGAGATCTCTTCTAGATCTCTTCTTGTGAGACATTCTTACTGTCATCATCAATGAAATGTGGTTGTACCAAATTGTTATGTCTTCAAGGTTGTATCTCTAATCCAGGACAAAGAGACCCTTGAACTTGTCTTTGTATCTCTAATCAAAACTTACTTACTATGGTTAGCTTAGGAGATATCCTTGATCTCTCTTCCTTCTCTATCCGAGTTTCATATTCTATACTAAATTGTAGCATCCGAACTGTACTCAAGAGGGACTCGAATTCCCTTTACCACAGAACTATAGCCTTCTTCACTGAACAAGATACCTGAAACAGAGGTGATCTAAATTTCCTTGCTACCACTATTCATTAGACTTCTTCGCCGCTCCTTTTATTAACTTCCTTGTTGCTCCTTCCATTCAAGTTCATCTCTGTTCTAGAGATCTGAATTGATCTCTGTAATACCCATCCGAATTTCATAGAGATGCAAAAATATGAATTATCATTTCTGCTATTAACCTATCCTTGTATATATAGTGATTTGTCCATATAATGAGCCGAATTTAGCATCTGAATGGGTGTGTCACTTTAGGTGAGCTGACATGAGTTATTACTTCATTTTGTAGGCTGACATCAAGAGAAGAGGATCATGCTTGTCTTTGGAGGGCTTTCTAGACACTTAGATGACTCATATACATTTTACACATACATGAAATTAATTCTTTGACCTTAATGACAAATCCTAAGGCTCTCAATGGGAGCCATCTAAAATAAAATCACTTGCTCAAGAAACCCATGAAGCAAGGCTTATAATAATAATTTTGTTTTCTTCATTACATCATTTACAAAAATCACAATTACATGTCATTGTGAAGATTGAACCTAGTTACACTTTTCAACACTCCCTCTTAACTGGGGAGGTATTCATAATGGTACTTGGTCATTCTCAATCTGAAGAATTTTTCATAAGAAGAATCGGATTGGTAACCCATATTTCTAGCATCATATCAACCAACATTGTCACATAGCAAGGCCTTGACTAACATCTCTATCCACATGATCAGAGCACAATGCTGGCGAGACCAATGATTCATAGACACCATAATCATTGTCTCTCAAGGTACATACTCCACCCGGGTTTTCATAGAGTACGACCTTCTTTAGAATATTCTTATCTTTGATAGCCAGTCCTTAAAGAATATCGGTCCACAAACACTCTTATCCTAGATGCCCTATCTCATCCTCAAAAAGCATCAGATGTCAGATGATTACCCAATCCTCCATTCTGTCTTCCCAGCTAAAGACCAAAATGATGTGTTTATCTCTCCCTATCAATTAGGGAGGACATATAAAATTCCAATAACGGAATGTACTCATTCCTATGGAAGGAATGTTCCTAAGCTCCCTCTTGGCTTAGGAATTTCCAAATTTCTTCTAGTCCCCCTCTTAATTAGGGACCTATAACATCTCCTCGGTCATCTACTTGAAGAGCTCTTACCTTCGATGTAATGAATTTATTTGTCCAGGAGTCTTCATATTTGTGGCTTCTTCATAGGGCATAGACCATCCATCACTTTCATCCATGGGTTTGTCACATCATTATTCCTTTCATCAAAAATTGATCTATTCTTGCTTCATGTCATGTTGCCTTCATGCCATATTTTCTAGAAGGATCTTACATCCTTCTATATGGTCCTCTTAGAAGTCATCCGAAGTTCTTCCCTTTGGCAGTCTTGCATAAGCCCATCCAGATATTTGTTCAAAAATAAGAAATGAACACTTAAATCAAAATTACCTTTGTGATGATCTTTCATCATGACATCTTCCAGTTTGAATCAACATCCTCCATACTGTTGAATAAAGTGTAACTAGGTTCGGTGTTCTTAAATTTAATTTTGATCTTTGTATTTATAAAAGAATTTTTTTATTATTTATCAATGATTTTATTGCTCATTGAAATAGGTCTAGCACATGTCAAATTTCTATAGGTAAGTCAAAGAGTCAAAATAAAATGTTGAACACCCTCAAGGGCATGTTACACCATGTGTACTTATGTATTAGAGTCAAAGATATCCCTCCAAGAAAAGTCACAAGTCCTCTCCAAGAAATGACATCACTAAAGAAGCAAAAACAAAGAAGAAAATTCAAGTCGGCCTCAAGTCAGCCTAAAGGAGGGATAAACCTCTATATATAGAGGTTGTCCACTCCTCCAATGACAAGCTATCTACCTCTGAAATCAGTGAGTAAGGAAGCTAGATAAAGGGTAAAATAGGTCAAATAAAGGGATCCTCTAGTGCAACGAAGAAGGAGAAGATACAACCAAAGTCTAGAGGGCTCAATTAAGGGTGAATTACAGTCACATGTGCGAGAAAAGGAGGGCAGTTTGCGGTTATAACAACATCAAGATCACAGTTGCATATTCCTCTTTTTTTGGGCTAGAAACTTAGGCCTATAAGGCCTCCTACTCAAGCGAAGAAGAGACTTTCACAAGCGAAGGAGTAAGCATAAGTGAAACCTCTCACACATGCGAGAAACTAGGGTTGCAGTTCCTTCAATAAAGTCTGCAACTACACATCAAGAAGAAGCTCAGTTGGAAAAGAGAAGGAAGATGTCTTCATAGGTGAAGGATATCACTAAGTATCGAAGATAAGTATCTCTTCTAGAGCTCACATAAACAAGGTCTATGACCAGTTGCCGAAGGAAGAAGGAGGACGAAGTGTCAAGGAACAAAGTGCCAAAAGAAGGAGGACGAAATTTTGAGAAACAATGTGCCGGAAGAAGGACTTGACTTGTGCTTGGAGGATATTCTTGTCAAGGTTCTAGGGCTTGGCATTGATCAATAAGAAGCTTCAAGAATAGAAATTTACGAAATGGGTTTCCTCTCTAAGAGAGAGAGGTTTTGCCTTGACAGAGAGCCAATATCTTATGTTTTTGTTTCTTGTGTTTTGGTTGCAGTTTGATGAAGTAATCACACACATAATAATAATAAGGGATGAATATCAAGCTAAAAATATAAATTTGAAAAGTGCTTCACAAATTGTTATCGAGTCTATAAAAATCCTACTATATCTAATTACCCTAGATTCTTCAACATGGTATCAGAGGTAAGGTGACACATCAAGGAACGACATCTCAAGAACACTCATAAGGTGACTCATCAAGGAAGGACATCTCAAGAACTACTACAAGGTTGAAGCATCAAACCAAGAAGTCTCAAAAACATCAAGGAGAAGAAGGTCTACCATCTAGTATTCATCAAGGAAGACTACAAAGCAAGAAGAGAAGCCTTTCATACAAAGGCACCTACTGCACTACTTTCATTATGACTTGACTCCTATAAGAAAGGCACATTGTCCTAATCATTCTCCTATTGATTATTACACTATCACTGCACTATTAAATGAATCCTATGACAAAGCCATGCTGTCCAAAAGAAGCTATCATTCTGCACTAAATAATTCAAAGACAGTCACAAAGAAAAATATATTTTTTTCCACCTTAGAGGCATCCTTCCACAATGATTCTTATACCCTCTGAAAGAGGATTTTTCCTCTTTCTAACAAGCCCTTACTCGCCTCCAAACTCCTGGTGGTTAGTGAGAACTTGAATTGTTAAGTTGGAAGATATATATTCACTTATGAACCAACCTTACTTTGGCCTACTTATGTCGGCCTATTCCAGAGACGTGTCTATCCATCTCCCTAGAAACATATATATATATTATATATATTATTATATATATTATATATATATATATTATATATATATAATTATATTATATATTATATATATATATATATATTATATATATATATATATATTATTTATATATTATTATATATATTTACACATTTCAGTTTTCACTTATCTGTCATTAACTTGGTCATCAAGCACAATACCTAAGATATTTAGTTCACATCTCGTGAACTTAAAAGTGTACAAGAGAAGGAACCTTTATATATTTTGGTTGGGCTTAAAAATCTCATTAAACTACACTTTAGACCTCGGTATTAGTGTAGTCCTACTAATGCTCAAACTTGTCTAAAATTATAGTGGTGCAGACCTTTTGAAGTGCGTCATTTTAGTAGCTCAGATTTGAAGTTGGATTTACCTGTGTAAGATTAGATAGCTCGGTCTTGGTAAAGACAACTCAAACTGTACAGGAACTTACACACCCTCAGACTTGAAGCTCGGGGTTCTTATTGCAATACAGTGGCTCGGAATTCTTGACCAGTATTACATTCCAGTGCTTCAGATTGTTGTAGCTCATCCTCAGACTTGTACACCTTCGGACCTATTATAGCTCGAGTTAGTGGAGTGATATAGGGACTATGGAGCAGTACTGTCCTTAGATTATGCAACAGTTTGGTTATACACCTTCAGATCTGTTATAGCTCGAGTTAGTAGAGTGATCTAGGGACTGTGGAGTAGTATTGTCCTCAGATTGTGCAACAGTTTGGTTATACACCTTCGGAAAGAACCTGGAAAGAAGTGCACATAGTGATGACTATGGACAAAGAAGTGTAGCAGTGATGTCTATGTTGGGTTATGGTGCAGATTGGTGAAATGAAGAGTTCTTGAACTAATAACTTCAGTAAATCTTGGTGCAGCAATGTTTAGGTTGTCTTGAGATAATCTAGTGATTGAAGCAGTGAAAAAGTCATGGTGCAAATTTTGGTGCAGCATTGATAAAGCAGTGGAGATGGTGTGGTATGGTGCAGATTGGTGAAATGAAGCATTCTTGAACTAACGACTTTAGTAAAGTAGCAATGAAGGATTGGTATCCTTTGGGTAGGTTCCCATAAACACAAGGTTGGTGCCTTGGAGAAGATAGGGTCAAAAACCTAGACATCGGAGCCTCATTAAGTCCAAGTTGGTGCTTGGCAATAGAATCTAACTAGACATAATAACAATTGAAAAGAAATACTGATTCACCCCCTTATAAGTATTTCAAACAATTGGTATCAGAGCTAGTTTCTTCATAATAAGCCTACCAGCAAGAAGAAGGATTCTTAGTCACGATGAAAAATCAAGAGTGTCAGGAAGGCTTCCTTTGTTCGATGGCACAAATTTTGGTTTTTGGAAGAAAAGAATTTCCTACTACTTAATGTCCCTTGGACCTGAACTTTGGCATTCTATTTTGAATGGGCACATTGCACCTTCCACTTTTCCAACTGATCAAGACGAAATGAAATATTACATTTCAAATTCCAAAGCTTTAAATTCCATCACTAGTGGAATCACTGACTCTGAATTTACAAAATTCATGAATTGACTCTGCCAAAGAAGTATGGGACAAGATGATTGCCTTATATGATTGGGATTCTAAATTTAAAAAGGCAAAGCTTCAAACTCATAGAAGACAATTTGAAAGTCTTAAAATGGACAACAAAGAAGATATTGCATCATACCTTCTCCGTGTGACTGAAGTTGCCAACTCCCTTAAAGGGTTAGGATGAAAAGTTGAAGAAAGTACAATTGTTCAAAAAATTATGAGATCTCCTTTTGAAATATTTGACTCCAAAGTGAGTGTTATAGAAGAAATGAAGGATCTAGACACTCTCAAGATGGATGAACTTATGAAATGAGGAAAGGAATCCCAAATTCCAAAGAAGCAACATTCAAAGCCTCGAAATCAACTAGAGGAAGAAAAGGAGGAATACCAGAAGTGATAACTCTGATTCTGAAATTTAATTAGCACAATTTGTACAAAGACTCAAGAAAGGATCCAAGCTAAAAGGTAAGTACCCTCCTACTTGTTTCAATTGTGGACGAATAGGTCATTATGCTCCAAAATGTCCTCATAAACATGATAGTGATGATGAGGAAGATTCTAAAAGGATGGTATACAAAAAGAAAGTGTTTAATAAGAAGAATTTCTTCTCTAAGAAATATGAGTCCAATGAAGATGAATTTGTAGTCATAAAAAATAAATCAACTAAAAATTTCCCTCATCACAAAGGAGGTAATGTTGAATCAAATGAAGAAAATGACTATGCTATAAGCCAAGAAGTATTATTCATGACATTCATAAATGATGATGATTCAGAACTAGAAGGAAATGTAGATGAATTGTTAATGAGTGCCATTGAAGAAAATGAGAAATTATGAAATAAAATCATTTCTCTCAAGGTAGAAAAGGAGGAAGCAAAAAGAAGGGAAGACCTCTTGAAAAATAAGCTAAAAGAAAAGGAAGAAATTTGTGAAAATCATGAAGTTGAAATAGTATCTCTAAGGAAGGAATTGGAGAAAGTCAAAAAGAGTTGGGAAAGCTCTCAAACCCTTGACAATATCATTAATGCTCAAAAACCTCAATATGACAAATATGGGATTGGTTTTAAAGGAGAATCATCAAGTACTAAGGATAATGCAAGAAGATATGCCAACATACTTTCAAGAAATCCAAAAGAAGAAAAGTCATATCATCAAAGGTCCATCTCAAATCCAAAGAATGAAGAAAGAGTAACTCTAAGGAATAATTTTGATTAAAATAATGGTTATTACAACAGGTACCAAACTATTGTTTTTGGGTATTGTTATTATTGTAAAAAATTTGGTCATCAAGCTAAATATTGCATGGATCATAAGAATAAAACACCAAGATTGAAGGATCAAACAAATAAACCATGTGGTCTCAAAGAGCAAGGACAAATGAAGACTTATAACTCGTTTGATACTTTGACCAGGTTTGATCCAATTTTCTCATTATGTAATGATTATGGACATAACGAACAAAATTCTCCACTGAAAAGAAGAGAAGCTAGAAAGGAGAATCTCGATACAGATAAATGTGGCTTAGCTCTATGTGCTCATAGTGATGAAAACCATTGGTTTGTGGATAGTGGATGCTTAAGACATATGATAGGTGACAAAAAGAAGTTTGACTCATTGAACAATAAGGATGGAAGTGTATCCTTTGGAAGTGGATCTGCTAAATTCAGTAGAAAAGGGACCATTTCCCTTGTTAATGGAAAAGGAAAGGCTCAAAATTCTTTGTTGGTAGAAGGACTCAAACACAATCTCTTGAGTGTTATCCAAATTTGTGACCAAGGACATAATGTTGTGTTTAGCACCAAAGGTTGTGAAATAAGAAACTCATCCTCAGGAGAACTTGTGGCTAAAGTAGTAATAACACCAGATAACATTTACATCTTAAGAAAAATCCACGAAGATAAATGTTACTTGAGCCAAACAGGTGAAAGTTGGTTATGGCACAAACGATTGGGGCATATAAGTTTTGATAACTTGGTAATATTAGAAAAATTAATGCAGTAAGGGACATTCCAAATATGTTCAAACCAAATCAAGTTGTATGTGGCCCATGTCAACATGGTAAACAAACTTAAACCAACCACAAGACTGAGTTCTTAACATCAAAACCTTTGGAGATCATTCATGTAGATTTATGTGGGCCAACTAGAACTCCAATGCTCCAAGGTGAAAGGTACCATTAGGGGAGTTTTGAGGTGTAAAATGGGCCTCATAAGGAAAGTATAAAATAATAGTGGAAATAATAAAATAATATTAGATTACATCTTGAAATTTTAGAGGGAAAAAAGGAAAAACTATTTTTTCAACTCATATTTTCAACTTATCTCCCTATGAGTTTACTCAAATTTTGAGTGGAAACACTCATTGGATGAAAATTTTGATTCTTCATCCAAGGAGTACCCATGTTGCATACTTTTGATGGACTCTGCTGCAAGAAAAATATGAAATACATGAAAAGCGTGATTGCAATCATGTTGTTTTATGTATTTCTCTTTTTTCGTGTAGCAAGGTCCATCGAAAGTATGCAACATGGGTACTCCTTAGATGAGGAATTAAATTTTGCATACAATAAGTTCTCTTGCTCAAAATTTGAGTAAAACCTTAGGGAGATAAGTTGAAAATGTAGTTTTATTATTTTATTATTTGTTAGTCTTTTTACTTTTTTACTCCAAAAATGGTGAATCATCCCCCATGGTTGACATCATCATCTTGAATTCTATTGGTTCTTATAAAGTTTATTTTGGTTGTACATTTTTCTTAGGAGGACCATTTTAGACCACAAAATTCCTCTAATGTTTTCTTTATTTGTTGATGGCTATACTAGAATGATGTGGGTATATTTCATAAAATATAAATCCAAGGCATTTGAATGTTTTAAGAATCTTAAATTTCTTGTAGAAAATGAAAAGGATTCTAAGATTAAATGTCTTACAACAAATAGAGGGTGAGAAATCACATCAAAAGAATTTGATGAATTCTGTAAAGTACAGGAATCGAAAAAGAATTATCTTCTACTAGAACACCCAAGAAAAATGGGGTAATTGAAAGAAGAAACTGAGTTATTCCAGAAATGACAAGGACAATGTTACTAGAAACTAACATGTAGCCAAAATTTTGGAGAGAATCAGTCGAGACAATAGTTTGTACCTTGAATCGAACCCAACTAAATCCAAATAATGAGAAGACGCCTTATGAATTATGAAAAGGAAGACCTGCTTCAGTAAAATACTTCAGGATTTTTGGAACCAAACGCTTTATAAAGATTAGTGATGACTCACCAGGAAAATTTGATTCTCGGGTTGACGAAGGAATATTCCTTGGATATTCTACTAGGAGCAAAGATTACAAATGCTACAATAATCGACTACAGAAAATAGTGGAAAGAATTGATGTGAAGATTGATGAAGCCCTTCTAGAAAAATAAATTGAAGATCATGAAGTTGACCCCCTCAATCAAGAAAATGAAGAAGAACCTGAAAAAGTGGAAAAATATAAAGAAAAACAAAAGGAAAAAGAAACATCTCAAACTCCTTCAAAAGTGAAATTCCTCCAAAAACATCACCCGTAAGAGCAGATTATTGTCAATGTAGATGAGGGAAAACAAACCCGAAGAAGGATGACAAGTACACTAAGGAAAAATGATGCTGCTCTCCTATCTATGATAGAACCGGAAACTTTTACTCAAGCAAGGATCCTAATTGGGTGGAAGCCATGGAAGAAGAAATGTCTCAAATTGAGAATAATGAGACATGGGAGATGGTACCTCATCCAAAGGATAAAAATATAATTGGAACCAATTGGATGTTCAAAAAAAAAATGAATGAAGATGAACAAATCATCAGAAATAAGGCAAGGCTTGTTTGTAAAGGTTATTCACAAATTGAAGGAATTGACTTTGAAGAAACATTTGCACTAGTAGTGCGTATGGAAGCTATAAGGATGTTCTTGGCATTTTCTTGCTCAAAAGGTTTCAAAGTCTATCAAATGGACGTAAAATCAACATTTCTAAATGGGGAACTCAAGGAAGAAGTCTACATAGAGCAACTAGAAGGGTTTGATCAAGCAGAAAGAAAAGACTTTATATGTAAGTTGAAAAAGGAATTATATGGGTTTAAACAGACTCCTAGAGCTTGGTACGCAATATTGGATCACTATCTACAAAAACAAGGCTTCAAAAAGGGGGTGGTAGGATGTAATCTCTACATGAAGATGGATGATGATAAGTTACTAGTCACTCTTGTCTATGTTGATGATCTAATTTTTTCTAGCAATAATGATGAGATGAGCCGTGAGTTTGC
Organism: Pinus taeda; assembly: GCA_000404065.3. Lineage (NCBI taxonomy): Eukaryota > Viridiplantae > Streptophyta > Pinopsida > Pinales > Pinaceae > Pinus > Pinus taeda. The sequence goes on along the minus strand of APFE031308672.1, from coordinate 36,800 downwards.
TCAAAATATGTCAAAAGAGTTCGAAATTTCAATGATTGGTGAGTTATGTCACTTCCTTAGACTACGAGTATCTCAAACCATAGCAGGCATGTTCATATCTCAAGAAAAATATCTTAAAGACATGCTTAAAAGATATGGGATGGAAGATTGTGCACCTATGAGCACACCGATGACCACAGACTGTAAATTGAGCAAAGATGATGAATCCCCCTCGGTAGATGCAACTCTTTACAGGTCAATAATTGGATCTATCATATACTTAACTACTACAAGACCCGACATTATGCAAGCAGTGGGAATGGTGGGAAGGTTTCAATCAACTCCTAAGCAATCCCATTTGTTGGCTGTGAAAATAATTCTCAGATACTTGAAAGGAGCTCCTAACTTTGGTCTTTGGTATCCAAAAATCAGACTCTTAAGTGACATCTTATAATTATGCTGATTGGGATGGAAGCGTGGATGATTGAAAAAGTACCAGTGGAAATGCATTCTTCATGGGAGATTGTCTTGTATCTTGGCTTAGCAAAAAAAATCATCTATACCTCTTTCCACAACTAAAGCTGAATATATAGTTGTTGCAGATTGTTATACATAGATACTATGGATGAAGGAAGCTTTGAAGGATGTCAACATAGAAACTAAACAACCAATCACCATCTACTATGACAACACTAGTGCCATCAGTCTCTTAAAGAATCTAGTCATGCAGACCAAACATATTCCAATCAAATATCATTTTCTCCGTGAACAGGTCGTTGAACAAAACATCAAATTGGTGTACACCAATACAAAATAACAAATTACAGATATCTTCATAAAGCCTCTTACATGAGAAGCATTTGAACATATTCGCCGAAAGATGGGGATTATTGCTCTTGCATCACATTAAATAATAACCTTCACAAGAGTAGGAGCAACATGTTAGGGGTAGCAACATGACAAACAAAACAATTTGATAGGGAAAGTACTTGGGCATCCCATTTTCCATTGATGTTAAAGGGGGAGAGAATGAATAAATATTTCCATCAATGACAAAGGGGGAGATTGTTAGTCAATAATTGTCATTGATGGAAAATATGTCGGTTGAGCTCTCCTATACTACACCATCACTACACTACTTTCATAATGACTTGACTCCTATAGCGAAGCCACATTGTCCTAATCACTCTCCTATTGATTATTACATTATCACTGCACTAGTACATGAATCCTATGACAAAGGCATGCTGTCCAAAAGAAGCTATCATTCTGCACTAAAAAATTCAAAGACAATAACAAAGAAAATTATTTTTTTTCCCACCTTAGAGGCATCCTTCCACAATGATTCTTATACCATCTGAAACAGGATTTTTTTCTCTTTCTAACAAGCCCTTAATCACCTCCAAACTCTTCGTGGTTAGTGAGAATTTGAATTTTTAAGTTGGAAGATAAATATTCACTGATGAGCTGACTTTACTTTGGCCTACTTATGTTAGCCTATTCCAGAGATGTGTCTATTTCATCTTCCTTAGAATATATATATATATATATATATATAATAATATATATATTTATATATATATATATATATATATATCTATTATATATGTATTATATATATATCTATATATATATATTATATATACACCATTTTACTTTTCAACTTATTTGTCATTCACTCGTCAATCAAGCACAATACATGAGATATTTAGTTCACATCTTGTGAACTTAAAAGTGTACAAGAGAAGGAACCTTTAAATATTTTGTTGGGCTTAAAAATCTCATCAAACTGCGCTACAAACCTCGATATTAGTGCAGTCCTACTAATGCTCAGACTTCTCTAAAATTATGGTGGATCAATCTCATACTGCAGTGGCTCAAACCATTTGAAGTGGCTCATTTTAGTAGCTCAGATCTGAAGTTGGATTTACCTGTGTAAGATTAGAAAGCTAGGTCTTGGTAAAGACAGCTCGAATTGTACAATAAATTACACACCCGCAGACTTGAAGTTCGGGGTTCTTATTGTAGTAAAGTGGCTCAGAATTCTTGACCAATATTACACTGCAATGCTCTAGATTGTTGTAGCTCATCCTCAGACTTGTACACCTTTAGACCTATTATAGTTTGAGTTAGTGGAGTGATATAGGGACTGTGGAGTGGTATTTTCCTCGAATTGTGAAACGGTTTGGTTATACACCTTCAGACTTGTTATAGCTCGAGTTAGTCGAGTGATCTAGGGACTGTGGAGTAGTATCATCCTCGGATTCTGTAGTAGCTTGGTTATACACCTTCAGACATAACCTGGAAAGAAGTGCACATAGTGATGACTATGGACTAAGAAGTGTAGTAGTGATGTCTATGGTGCGGTATGTTGCAGATTGGTGAAATGAAGAATTATTGAACTAATCTTGGTGCAACAGTGTTTAAGTTTTCTTGAGATAATATAGTGATTGAAGCAGTGGAAAAGTCATGGCACAAACTTTGGTGCAGTATTGATAAAGAAGTGGAGATGGTGCGGTATGGTGTAGATTAGTGAAATGAAGCATTCTTGAACTAACAATTTCAGTAAAGAAATAAGGAAGGATTGGTGTCCTTTGGGTAGGTGCCCATAAACACAAGGTTGGTGCCTTGGAGAAGATAGGGTCGAAGCCCTAGAGAGCAGAGTCTCATTAAGTCCAAGTTGGTGCTTGGCAATAGAATGTAACTAGGCATAATAAAAATTGAAAAGAAATACTAATTCACCCCCCTCTTAGTATTTCCAACACCTACAAGAAGATCAAGTTAGTGAGGAACCTACTTCAAGCTACAACATCTTCAAGGGAAGAAGATCTACAAGTCAAGTCTTCACTCTCCAAGAAAATATCATCATCAAGCAATTCTATTTGAAGGAAGATCATCAAGATCCAAGAAGGAAGACCATCAAGTCTTCAAGAATAAAACAAGATTACTACATCATAAACTCTATGAAGTAAGTATATATGGCCCCTCCTAAACATACATCGATGTGTTTTTGTAAGAAAAGCAAAAAAATGCTTGGGACCACTAACTTCCTTGCATGGAAGAAGAGGATTGATTTACTTCTCAAGGAGAGTGAACTTCTAGACCTCATCAAAGGGAATACGACTATCCCTGCTAAGCAACAAACTCAAGACTTATGCAAGTACAATGAGGATGAGACAAGAGCTCAAATGATTCAAATAGAATCCATCAAGGACTCTCTCATTCCTTATAACATCAGAAGAAATCTATGATAAACTAATAGAGTTATTCTCGGTAAGCACAACTGGAGAAGTGATATCTCTACATAATGTGTTGTGTAAGATGAATATATTAAAGGAAGGAATAGATCCCTACTTCATGAAGATCTCTAAAATGAGAGATCGACTTCAAGAACTAGGAGAAGTCATGTCTGACAAAGAAATGACAACTATAGTACCTGATGCTCTAACTGAGGATTGGGGCAACTTCACATCAAGAATATATGCCAAGAAGGAAGCCACCCCACTAAGTGAACTATGGTCTCTATGCAAAATTGAGGAGACTAGACTCAAAGCAAAGGATGATGTGGGATAAAGGAGAAATTATTTGCTTCTATGGCCAAGAGAAAAGGAAAATTTGACAAATTTGGTCCACGAAGAACAAGCAACAGAGATATGTCCAAAGTCCAAAGCATTAGATGCCAAGAATATGGACACTACAAAAGGAAATGTCCCAAACTTAAGAAGGACAACAACAACAAAAGAAAAAGGGAAGAAGTTCACATAACTCAAGAAGTGAAAGAAGAAGACAAGAAGCAGAAGAAGGAATATCCTCCAGATCTCTACTATGACTAAGTCAATCTCTTTACTTAAGTATTCTTTCAACGTTTTGAGTAGCATTGGAGCATATAGAGATAGGATAGAATGCATGGTTAAGTAGCATATTCTAGAATATAGGAGCATGGTGTAGATATATGTCAAGATATTCATATAGGAGCATATCTATTATAGGACCTCATCCATGATGAAAGAATAATCGATCATGATTAAGAATCTTAGAAGGCCTCTATCATCGAAAGGAAGAAACATTTACAGGATAAGGGTCTTCAAGATCCTCTAATGTAATATTCAAAGGAAGGTTTATAAATAAGAGAAAATGTCTCATTGGGAGTCCCATTCATGGGATTCGAGAAAGGATGATATGCAAGCAAGAAAGACTACATCAATCAAGAAGAACCATCAAATGAAGCCAACACGATCAAAGCAAAATCAAGATGAGGTATGTATACATCAAAGTTTAAATCATGTCATCAAATATATTATTGAGTCATGGGAAGAGATCTAAAACATGATCAAGCATAAAAGGATCTCTTTCACCAATGACCTACTCGAAAGCATGTTCTACAATCTAATGAAGGTCAAAATGAAGAAGTAATCTCATGAAGTATGAGGTTGTTGACTAAACTATCCAAGAAGCAGATGAAGAAAGAGATCAAACATGTGAAGAAAATCGTGGCCACAAAGAATCAGTATCTCACAAGATCCATCAAAGACATCTCTTGAAAGAAGGCATGGAAACTTTGACAAAGGAAGAAGAAGAGCAAAGGACCCTTGACACCTATGAAGGCCTTGGAGATATTAAGATGCAGATAACTAATTCAAATCTACAAAGATGTCATGATGGAGATCCATCCAACAAAATAACTATTTAATGTTGAAGCAATATGAGGATGAAGTCATGAAGGGTTACTAAATCAAAGTATGGGAACAATCAAATTACAAATAAGTATCTATGTGATAAATATTCCAAAGCATAGACAGATGAAAATGCAGTAGCTAGATGACGAAAGATTCTAACATATATCAAGAAGGCCACTTTCCACAAAGGGAGAAATGATGTGAACAAGCCAAGAAGGAAAGTGATCGATGGTTGATGCCCTACCAAGAAGAAGTTTAAACAAAGACTTCATGACATCAAAAGAAATAAGGAGATCCAATAGCTGAAGGATCGTTGGAGAAGAGGTTACTAATAAACGAACAAGTCCTTAGCTAAGAGGGAGTTCTAACAAGTTCCCAATCACAAAGGGGCTTGATCAAGTTTTTGTTCAGAGGAAACTTGGGCATATCATCCCTAATTAAGAGGAAGAGATAAACACATTATTCTTTTCTTCACTTTGGAATAAAGAAAGGAGGACTGGGTAATCATCTATCATACGATGCTCTTTGAGGATGTGTAGGGCATCCAAGATAAGAGTAGGCAAGAGGACCAATATTATTTAAGGGTTGTGAACCCAAGACAAGAATAGTCCTAGAAAGTCATACTTAGTGAACACCTGGGTGGGTATGTGCCTTGAGAGACAATGGCTAAGGTGTCTATAAGTCACTGGTCTCACCAACATTGTGCTCTGATCTTATGAGAGATAAAGCTGTTAGTCAAGGCCTTGATATGAACAATTTTGGTTACTATGATGCTATAACAAATGGATTTCCAATCCGGTTTCTCTTATGTGAATTCTTTAAGATTGAAAAATAGCCAAACACCTTGTAATGATTTATGAATACCTCCCTAGTTAAGAGGGAGTGTTGAAGAAAGTGTAACTAGGTTCAGTCTTCATAAATGTAATTTTGATCTTTGTATTTATAAAAGAAAGTAAATATTATTTTTGTTATATTTATCAATGAGTTTCTTACTAACTGAAATAGGTCTAGCACATATCAAAGTTCTATAGGTAAGTCAAAGAGTCAAAAGAAATGTTGAATACCCTTAAGGGCATGTTACACCATGTATACTTATGTATTAGAGTCAAAGGTATCCCTCCAAGAAATGTCACAAGTCCTCTCCAAGCAACGACATAACTAAAGACGAAAAAACGAAGAAGAAAAGTCAATTCATCCTACAGTCCTCAAGTTGGCCTCAAGTCTATATATAGAGGTTGTCCACTCCTCCAACGATGATTTAAGGGTGAATTACAGTCACACATGCGAGCAAAGGAGGGTAGTCTGCGGTTATAACAGGAGCAAGATCACAGTTGCATATTCCTTTTTGTTTGGGCTAGAAACTTAGGCCCATAAGGCCTCCTACTCAAGCGAAGAAGAGACTCTCACAAGCAAAGGAGAAAGGAGTCAAAACATAATTGAACCTCTCACACATGTGAGAAACTAGGGCTGTAGTACTGTCACATCAAGTCTGCAACTACATATCAAGAAGAAGCTCAGTTGGACAAGAGAAGGAAGGTGTCTTCATAGGTGAAGTATCTCACTAAGTATCAAAGATACTTATCTCTTCTAGAGATCACATAAACAAGGTCTATCACTAGTTGTCGAAGGAAGAAGGAGGACGCAGTGTTGGGGAACGAAGTGTCGGAAGAAGGAGGACAAAGTGCCAAAAGAAGGAAGGAATTGACTTGTGCTTGGAGGATATTCTTGGAAAGGGTATAGGGTTTGGCATTGATCAATAAGAAGCTTCAATAAGATAAATTTACGAAAGGGTTTTCCTCTCTAAGAAAGAGAGGTTTTTCCCTGACAGAGAGCCAATATCATGTGTTCTTGTTTCTTGTGTTTTGGTAGTAGTTTGATGAAGTAATGACACACACAATAATAATAAGAGAAGAAGATAAAGATACCAATATAAATTGGAAAAGTGCTTCACAAATTGTTATCAAGTCTAGAAGAATCCTACTATATCTAATTGCCCTAGATTCTTCACACATCCATGTTGACATATCTCCCAAAGATATCTATTATCAAGGGTCTCCATCGTTTCTAGAATTGCATCAGTATCTACATATCTTTCTGGGATATTTCCTAGTCAAATCTTCTTGGTATTATGGACATTTATTACCTTTACCACGGTTGCATATCTCACAATCTCTTCCTTCCTTTCTTCACACATTTAATTTTATTCCTAGGAGCTTCCAATTAGAGTTCCTTAATTGTAGTCAACCACCTCATACTTCATATGAGGACATATTATGTTGATTTCATCTAGTGTGAACCATGCCTTCCAGCATCCTTTCGTAGGAGGAGATTCCTTTCCTTTGATCATGCTTCTCAAGATAGAGCAGTGATCCAAGTTACCTGCAACCATACAACATGACTTTATAAAATCAAATATAAGAATACATACCTCATTTACCCTTAGGTCATCTAGGCTTCTTCTAGCACCTTCCTTGATTGATAAGATCTTCAATCGCTTGATTTGATTCATCTCTTATGTCATGATATCATCATCCCATGAATTCCACAAGTTGGTGTTCCTGATGAAACACTTGCTTCCACTCTAGATCAATGAATCCTCTGATAACGATTCCATCAGAGAATCTTAAGGATCTTGCATATCCGTATTCGACAGATTTTTCCCTTATCATTGATGTATGATGAGACTTGTCCTGGATGAATACTTCCTTTGATGTTTCAATGAGGTCACCAAGAGCTATATCCTTCAAAGTTGACAATCAGACATCCTTCATATTTCTTATGGTGATGCCATGAGCTCTTACTTCTGATTATTTTCTTCTTCCTTGGACTTCCTTCTTTTAGCTTCCTCCACTTCTTCGGTGAAATGGGGTTCTTCTCTATTATTCTTGTTATTTTCCTTCTTAAGCTAAGGACAATATTTCTTCTAATGTTCATAACATTGAATATTAGCTATGTTCTTCTTTCCTTTCGACAAAATGTCTGAATCTTTTCATTTGATCCTTCAACACTTTTTCCCTCAACCTGTCTTCTTCTATATTGCATAGAAACCACAAGTTTTTGAATGGGATAACCTTCTTATCCTCATAGACATTGTTACCTTATTCATTAGTTAGTGCATTTAGAACAATGAGGATTATCTCTCCCAAATCTTGCAATTGAGATCTTATGAAGATAACCCTTTATCCTTTGATTCCTTCAATTTGAGTAGATCATATATAAGTGATGTGACCTTCACATCTTCAGAGAATAGCTCTACCAACCTATCATATATATCTCTTTGATGTCTCCAATACTGCTATATGAGGGGACCTTTCATAAGGATCCATTTCCATGTATTCAGAGAAGACCTTTCCATTGATATGTTCAATGAATTCACTTTCTTCAAGGACTATGCATATCCTCCTTTTCCATGCAAGGGAGTTCGATGACCCAACCATATTATAGATCTCCTTGCAAAATTAAGTAATTTTACCAAATTTGATTATAGAATGAAATATACTTACTTTACAAGTGAAGATTAAATATTCAACTTGATTACTTTGATGGTGGTTGGAGAAGATGTATTAGAAATCCTTTTGGATGATCTTTTCCCAAATGAAAAATCCCTTCTTCAATAGAGGAGATTGCTCCTTTTATGATGTCAATGCCTTCAGATCTAGCTTCCTTTGTTGATGGTGATACATGAGGATGTTTTGTTGCTTCGTTGGATGATATTCTACAAGGATAAGGAGGGGATCCTTGCTACAATGATAGGGAGTTTTCCTTATAGTTGTGAACATGATGATAATACCTTCTCACCTCCAAGATACTTCGACTTCTCTTGTAATGCAAATCATAAATGCTTCTAAGATTTCGACTCTCTCCAATATGATGTGATACTCGACTTTAAATTACTTTGAGCCACCTTGCTTTGTAGATAATTGGATGAGGGTCTTTGTGGTATTTTGATGATGACTATAGGATCGAACACTTTTGCTGGAGTAGACTTCTAGTTTCTTTGATGTGTAGATCTATTTTCCTTGAGTAGGAATACGGCTTTGGAATTGCTTGATAATCCCAAGACTTTTCTAGAAGTAAACCTCCTACTATGATCTAGGGTTTGATTCTTCAAAGTAGATCTTGACTTTACTTTGATATTATTCAATATTTATTTGATGCCTTTCTTGAAACTCGATCCTTGAGTGTCTCTTGATTGCTTGCCCTTTTCTTGACTTTGACACCTTAGCTATGGTACTGTTGGAAATACTGAGAGGGGGGGGGGGGGTTGAATTAGTATTCCTTTGAATTAGTATTATTATTAATCTTTCAGAATATTAGTTAATCTTCAATTATTATCAATGTTTGTACAATGGTAGCAGTAAACAAAAGGAACACAAATGCATACAATGTTTAAGGTGGAAACCCCCTCCGGCCACCTGAATTATTTTCTAATAATTCTTTAATCTTCAACTCCAATTGAAAAGAAAGCTCCAACTTCCTAGAATCGAGAAAAGCATTCTTCTCTAGCTCCCATTGGATGGATGCTCCAGTGCCCGAGATCCTTCAGTAGTCAACTGAACGGATGCCCCAACACCTAATGAGCTACAATTCACACTAGTGCCACCCTACCATTTTGAAGTTTTCACAGGCTTCAACCTGTTGGTGACTTCATGCACCATCCTAGCACCACCCTACCAGCCTATAGAAGAATAAAAGAAGAATGGACTCCTGTACCAGGGAAAATGGTCGACTTTACAATGATATAGAATGATGCAGAAGAAGAAGACACACTAGACCATAACCCCAACTATGACACAACCACCAAATGATCATCCTAGACCTACTGACACTGCATCTTAAACTCTTGGCAGATAGACACTTGTACAAATTTTACAATGACTCTGTACAATTATACTTTTACAATAACTCTATACAATGATACTTTTACAATGACTATATGCAGTGCTGCCCACTTGAAGACTTCATGTGGTGAACTTCTTGCTGATGTTCTACACCTTGATTGTTGCTCTTGTCATGCTACCCTTTCTCACTCTTCAAAACATTAGATTATGCATTGAGTCTTCTCTTGATGAATATATAATACCTGCAAAAAGTATTCAAGGAAATGCCCATGACATGATAATAACAAACTTACCTCATCCTGCAGATCATATGTTAGTGCTAAGAAAAAAAAACAAATTAGAATACCAATAACCTAGTGCAATTAAGAGATGAACATGCATATAAAGAAGATACTTACCTGGAGCTTACCTCTACTGCATCATTTTGCTACACCTTTCTCTTTTCTGCCCTAGAAAGTCTGGTCCTTTGCAGCCCTTGACAACACTTGATCTAGTTTTTTTTTCTTGCCTTCTAGGAGCACGATATTGAATATGATGTATCTCTATGATTTCAGTTCCCAAATATGTGATATTCAGTTCTGTAGTAGCACTTTGAGTCTTCTTTCCAATGCCACAGGTTTGACCCGATTTGGATTCTTCAAGACAAAGTTATGCCCAATCTCTCACAATGACCTAATTATGGACTAGTTCAGTAGAGTGAACTTGTACGACATGCCACGTGTCATTGTTTCCTCCTTCAGATCTAAAATTGATACACAGAAAACTACAGTCTATGCACTATCCATTTTTAACAGAATTCCAATTCACTTCTTAGAGAGAGAGTTATGATGATTTTCCCAAGGTCACCTCTTTGAGATGAAATTCAGGAGCTTGTGAAAACCCTAACTTCCACAGATCATATCTCTGAAAATATAGCAAACCAAGATCTAAAATTTGGTTACAATTTTCATTAGGATTTTGGCTCAAATGGGTTTTAATTTCAGCATCTAAGACTTCACAGAAATAAAGTTATAGCGAAAATTCCACGATTGCTACTTTTGGGGGATATATGAGATTTCTTTTTATAGAGTTGAGAGGGGCTTCTATAGAGAATGTTGGAGGGATTTTAGGAGCTTAAAAAAATATTAATTATTTACTATTCAATGAAAAAAATCAATGATAAATGCCATGCCACAATCCCATGGGGTTTTAGCCCACTAATTTGGGTTACTAACTTCAATCTTGAATAACTTGCAAACCGTGAGGAATTACGAGAAGAGTTATATACTGATAGAAAGATATTTTTGAGTAGAGTATTCATATAATGGTTATGAGATGATAAACCATGAATGATGATTCCAAATGTGCCATGGAAGTTCAGGGTCATCCTTGGTGCTGCTTGGGTTGACATCAATGACAACCTCAAATCATATTTGGATCAACACGATACCATGTTGAAAAATCTAACACATTACTATTAGTTGATTTCTCTTCTGTTAGTGACTTCTTGTGAATTATTTTTACTTGTTTAGATTAGGATCTTCGTTATATTAGATTCTTAGTGTTCTTCGTCATAAAACGGTAACCAATACACGAACATAAATAGACAAGAGAAATAACATGTAGGCTATGAGCCAGGGCTAAAACCTCTCATTTTTTGAGAGGAAAACCTACACAAATTCTTCTTATAGAGATTCTCATTGATGAATACCAAGACCAAGACCCTTGACCTAGTAACCACTCCAAGACCAAGCCATAATTTCTCTTGACTGTCCTCTCTTCTCTTGACTCCTCTTTCTCTTCGATCTTCTGAGCATTGAGACATTGACATCATTGAGATCACATCTAAATATCTTATTGTGAGACCACCTTACTGTCATCATCAACGAACTATGGTTGTACCAAACTGTTATGTCTTCAAGGTTGTATCTCTGATCTTGGACAGAGAGACCCTTGAACTTGTCTTTGTATCTCTGATCTGAACTTCCTTATTGTGGTTAGCCTAGAAGATATCCTTTTTGTCTCTTCCTTCTCTATTCTAGTTTCATCTTCAATACTGAACCATAACATCTGAACTGTACTCAAGAGGGATATGAATTCCCTTTACCATAGAACTATAGCCTTCTTCACCGAATAGGATACCTAAAACAAAGGTGATCCAAATTTCCTTACTGCCACTGTTAATTATACTTCTTCATTGTTCCTTTTATTAACTTCCTTGCTTCTCCTTCCATTTGAGTTCATCTTTGTTTTAGAGATCTGAACCGATCTCTGTAATACCCATCCGAAATTTAAGAGAGATGTGAAAATCTGAACTGTCCTTTCTACGATGACCGTAGCCTTGTATATATAGTCATTTGTCCATATAATAAGCTGACTTTAGCATCTGAATGGGTGTGTCTCTTTGGGTGAGCTGACATGAGTTATTACTTCATTTTGCAGGACAACATCAAGAGAAGAGGACTGTGCTTGTCTTTGGAGGGCTTTCTAGACACTTAATTGACTCATATACATTTTACACATGCTCAAGAAGAGCTCTTCATACATGAAATTAATTCTTTGACCTTAATGAAAAATCCTAAGGCTCTAAATGGGAGCCATCTAAAGTAAAATAACTTGCTCATGAAACCCATGAAGCAAGGCTTACAACGATAATTTTATTTTCTTCATTACATCATTTACAAAAGTCACAATTACATTTCATTATGAAGACTGAACCTAGTTACACTTTTCAACAGTTAGATTCTTGGTTTCATTGGTTGCTACGGTGGGTTAGAATATCCATCAAATGGATGTGAAGACCACATTTCTAAATGTGACCGGAGGAGGAAGTGTGCATCGAACAACCCGAGGGCTTTGAAGTTAATAAGATCATTGTAATACAAACAATGCCATTGTTATTGTGGTGATTGTCATCAAGGTTATCAAGATAACTTTCATATTATCATGTGAACAAGATCATTGTATAAGTAAGATCATTGTCATCATGAAATATATTGTTATAAAAATTATACAATTCTCAAAGTGCGAGCTCATCGCAGAGGATCTATACTACAAAACAAATGTGTCCATACCGTTAGAAATATTGTGATAGAATTGAAATTTCTCAAGAAGTTAAATCTAAAATCAAGAGAGACAATTCTACTCTATTGATCTACAAAATTTAATTCATAATTTAGAACAACATTCACAAACATGCAATAAGAAAATCCACACATGCACAATATTTTTCTAGGGGAACCCAACTAGGAAAAACCCCTCAAGCCTCTTTGCATTAATCAGATGAATAGATAATTTATTACAATTGCTTGCCCGCTCTGAGCATAACCTGCAAGTGAGTAACCTATCTCTCTGCTTAACGAGAAGATATGACATAGACTTAGTCAATTCCTGCCTCTACTTGATCCCATATTTACTTGCACAAATCTTGAGGAATTAGCCCCTATGTTTTAGAAATTTTCCTCCTATTGATTGCACAATTCCCAAGGATTGATCATTTGACTGCATGCAACACATGTACACTCAAAATAGTGTACAACCTCTTTTTACATTGCCTTGGAGTCTCCACCACACCTGAGGAACTCAAATTCCTTTCATGCACTAGCTATTTTGAGTTGATTGATCAGTTAATTGGATGATCATTGAGTTAGATTGTTGTCCCACTAAGCCACTGACCTTCCACTAGCTCCATTAACTGTTAGAATATTGTTAACCAAACACAACTGGAAATAACTGACATGGATTACTAAAATTTAGCAATCACACATGCTTAACTAAACTCCAAGCCCTCTAACTCGAATTTACTAAGCTAACTGAGTGATAAGATCCATGTCACACAAGTTAACTACCTCCAAGTTGTTTGTTGATGTGGAAATTTGAATTTTCTCAATTTGACCAAGGCAAAGTCAAATTGAGACTTTCTTGCTACACTTATCAACACTCCCTCTTGGCAAGAAAGGGATTATCAACCACCCCTATCCTCCACCTATGGAATTCAAACTTTCCTCTTGACATAGCCTTTGTCAAGATGTCATCATCTTGTTCCTCTGTAGAAATTTATTGTAGCAACATTATCCTCCTCTGCACACTATCCCGTAAATGATGATACCATATATCTATATGCTTGGATCGATCATGAAATACCAGATTCTTAGAGAGCTTAATGAAACTCTGATTATCACAATAGATCACAATTGGATCCATCATATGACCAAACAGTTCCATGTATCTTTCTCATCTAGATCACCTCACGTGTTTCTTGACTTGCAACCATGTATTGTGCTTCTGCAGAGTTGAGCACCACAAATCTTTGCATCTTGTTGTATTAGGAAACTGCTGTAGACTCAACACTAAAAATTCCAACTGATGTACTCTTTCAATTGGATGGACTCCCCACCCAATTTGCATCTGCAAAGCCACATAGCTTCACTCCCTATGTCCGTTTGTACCATAATCCATACTGGGTAGTTCCTCTAAGGTAATGTACAACATGCTTAGCTTCCTTTCAATGCAATTTGGTTGGCCTAACCATAGATTCGCTCAGTTGGTTGACTGCATAGTGCATATATGGTCATGTGTTCATGAGATACATCAATAAATCCCCTAGATGTCCATAAATGGTAGCTTCAACCTATTCATTTGAAGTGGAATTATCCTTCCTCCAGTTGGTCACTAGAGGTGTCTCCATGGGCTTACAACTTTCCATGCGAAATCTCTGCAGTATCTTGGTGGCATACCTTCCTTGAGAGACAAACAATTACCCATCGCCTTTCCATATTTCCAACCCGAGGAAGTATTGCATAAAACCCATGTCCTTCATCTCAAATTCCCGTGCAAGGTCCTCCTTACAAGAGTTGATCATCTGCTCATCACTTGTTAAAATTAAATAACCAACATATGAAACAATGATAAGCAATTTACCTTCTACCAAAATACGATAGATGTTCACATCCTCATAACTTTTGGTGAAACCCAATCCAATGAGATAATTGTTGATTTGAGTGTACCAAGCTTGGGGTTCTTGCTTGAGACTATACAATGCTAGACTGAGTTTGCACACATGCGACTCCTGATCAAATGTCTCAAAACCTTTTGGTTTCTCTATGTACACTTCCTCCTTAATAACATGATTGAGAAATGTCGTTTTTACATCCATTTGGTGGATCTTCCACCCCATCCACTCAACCAGTACAAGAATTGATCTGATGGATGAATACCTTGCTATAGGAGCAAACGTTTCCTCACAGTCAATTCCCTCAACTTGAGATAATCCTTTGGCCACAAATCTGGCATTATACTTCTCTATTCTTCTGTTTGTTGGATGATTAACCTTGAAGATACGTCTCTAACCCACAATTGATTTATCTGGTGGTCTTTGTGATATTCCTGCCTAGTGTTTCACTAAGGGAATATCGACATATGTGATTTTTTTCCTAAGAGGCACTCCAACTATAATGCCCAATGAAAAATTGTGGCTTTGGTGGAACGTGGGGTCCACCATGAAGGCATTTTCAGCCCACATGGATAGTATGCTCTCATTGGCTCGTAGAAGGTGAAGAAAGTAGATGTGGGCCCACATGGGGCCTTGGAGGCAATTCAATAAAAGAGGGAGGAGCTCTCATTTCAGTTATCATTCATCATTTCAGAATTTGTCTTTGAAAAGAGCATGATTGAGCAATGAGCCATGTCTGCATGTGTTGTTCAACACATTGGGTGTTTCCGAGTGGAAATCCCAACCATTTCTTCAGTGGACTTCGAGTGCCATCCCAAGGAGGGAGTTCTTCTTCAACTTAGTTCGTACCAGCAGTAGGAGGTTGATTTGCAACAATAGAGAGCCACAACAGTGCAGGGAGTGTGTAGTCACTACTAGAGGCACTCCAAGAGTTTCGGGAGTTAAGGGAATTCGAGGAGGAGATTCGGTGGGAAGGCTTGGGAAGCCTTATAACAAGGTTTTTAGGCATTTTGGAGGCATTTCAGTAGCAGATCATCGAGGAGGTTGAATTTCCTAGCAGGAGAGCTAGTCAAGCTCAAGGGGTTCAAAATTCTAGGGTCAAGATTTGGCCAAACCCTTCATGGGTTATTTTTGGTTTCTTCATTAGAGGCCACGATCAAATTCCCAAAATTTTCTGAGCAGTAGAGAGGTATCTAGCATCTCTCCATTTTAGGAAAAAACACCATTTTCTAGCTTTTACACCACAACAGTTGGTCTGAATTGACAGAGCTTGGAGGAGGGTGATTTAGGGATCCTTGCGAGCTTTGTTAGCTTGCTAAAAGCAATCCTAGGTGCACTCATTCCAACATTTTGATATACACCTTTTCCATTTAATAAAATGAGTATACAACACTGTTGTGGAAACATTTTCATGGCCTGAGTATCTATTCTAGGTTTTATGATGTGTTGCCTATTTTTCTTTGAATATTTACTGTTAATTTTACCTTAGGGATATTACAGTGGTATTAGAGCTCATAGACTTGACACAGCCTGTGGGAGCAACATAGTTTATGACACCATAGGATAGGCAGAATGTGATATACCAAAGGTAGAGGTATAAGAGTAAAGAATGACAATTAGAGATCACCCCTGATCCCATGACTACAGAACTAGAGGTAGAGGAACCCAACATGGGGGATAATGAGGGAGACAAAAGGGATGTGGAGAAGGAGTTTTCCGAACTCCTACTGAAGGGAGTGTAGGATTTGTCTTGGAACATTGAGGAATGGGGCATCAAAATAGCTATGGAAACAAGGGCAAAGGATTCCAAGGGGATTTTCACTATGGAAAGGTCTAGCACATCACACCACCATGCATCTCTCCATACCAACATGCCATTGGTCCAAAACACATCCCCTAGATCCACCATTCCTACGGTCCTATAATCTGGAGCAGGAGGGAAACCAGAGGAAGAGGAATCACCCTATGGAGACTATTTCCTAAAGTATTAGTCTTATGGGATTGAATTTGGGAGGGCCATCACTTTCAAATATTTCTGTCAGCTTAAGGGCAACAACAAGTCCAAGGGATAGAATGGAGGAGGTTATGTGTAGGGGACAGACTTGCAATGCACGATGGGAGGTTATTTCTCCCAAACTTTGATGGGTCCTCCAAGAGCTCAGTCAAGGCTTGGGTCAAGAAGCTAGATGCTTATTTGTAGCTGAACCAAATGATAGAAGGTGAGGCAATCAAGATTGCCACGTTGCATCTGGAAGGGGAAGCCCATGAATGGTGGTTCCACAAATTGACCACGTTGGGGCATGCTGGGGTGATTGCCTATGATGATTTCACCAAGAGGGTGTTGGAGTGGTTTGAGAGGAAGGATCCAAAGCAGTATTTCAGGGAGTTGACTAAGCTCAGGCGTACTAGGAGTGTAGAAACCTACATCTCAGAGTTTCTGTATTTTTCAGTGATGGTCCCAGACTTATCAAAGTCTAGGAGGATTTTCATGTTTATAAATGGGCTAGAAGAGCCATTGCATGGGTTCGTGAGGTCCAACAGGGCCACTGCATTGCAGGATGATGTAGATAGAGCCTGAGACCTGCAGGATGCCCTACCTATGGCAAGGGCACCATTTCCCCCTAGACAAAGCTTCCAGTAGAAGGGGAAGGACATTAGGGCCCCACCACCAAGGGCCAATTAGGGGCATGCGTAGCTAGATGATGAGACATGGAGAGACCTTGAGCATAGGAAACTATGCTTCACTTGTCATGAGCCATAGGCATCAGGCCACAACTGTGTAGCGAGCAAGGCCTACTATATAGAGGTGTTCTTTGACAGTGATGCATAAGATGAGACTTATTTTGAGAGGACGGGAGAGAACAATGCAACACCACAAGGAGGAGGAGGAGGACCACCACCGCCACCACCACTAGTAGCAGGAGGATTTTCTTTTGCACCTACTAGAGGGGTACTTGCATCACTACGAGGGGTACACAATTTTTTATCATGAGGATCAGAGACATTGTTTAGGGGCAACTTGTCTCAGTATTGGTGGACAATGGGGCTACCCACAACTTCATTGATTCGCAACTGGTTCAGAGGAGAGGCATCACAACTGAGGAGTTCGAGGGATTCTCAGTTCTTGTGCCTAGGGACAGAACCATGCAGTGCACTCGCTATGTACCATCTTTGACAATGAACATGGGGAATTACTCCATGACAGATCATTTCTTTGTGGTGAATGTACCAAACAACAATGTAGTGTTGGGAGTCCAGTGGCTCTATACATTGGGCAAATTCACAACAGAGTGGAAGAATATGGATATAGAGTTCATAGGGCTATATGGAAAGACTATGTTTCTTTGGGGGATGTACTCATATCCACCACAAATTGTTTTACACACAGGATGGAGGTTGACTTGAGACATGGAGACATTGAGTGGGCTGTGGAGTTGAGGATCTCAGAGGCTGGGGGAAAACCCAAGCCCATCATATTCAGAGATATAGGCTATTCTTGACAGGTATCTAGTGGTGTTTGGGGATATACTATTGGGACAACCTCTTGACCAAGGGTTTGAGCACACCATCGAGTTGGAGCCAGGGGTGCAAGCCATCATCACCACCCCTTATTGATATCCCAAGTATTATCGGGATGAGATTAAGAGGGCTATCAATGAGCTATTTTCACTTGGTCACATCTGACCTAGCTCTATCCCTTTTGCTTCATTAGTTGTGCTAGTGAAAAAGAAGGATGGGTCCTTACAGATGTGCATTGATTACAGGGCTCTCAAAAATAAAGCATTAAATAAATTCTACCTTGTTCCCCATATAGATGAGAGGATGGACGAGTTGAGGGGGGCGAATTTCTTCTCGAAGATTGATCTGCGATCGGGGTACCACCAAATCCGGGTGAGGGACCAAGATGTTCCAAAGACAACATTTTGATGCCACTATGGGCACTTTGAGTTCCTAGTTATACCCTTTGGGCTAACCAATGCACCTGCCACATTATAGTCATGCATGAACCACGTTTCTCATGGGCACTTGAGGAAGTTCATATTGGTGTCCTTTAACGACATATTGATTTACAACTGAATGTGGGAGGAGAATTTACAACACCTTGAGATAGTATTGCGCATTTTGGAGGAGCAGTAGTTCTATGCCAAAGTATCCAAGTGCAAGTTTGGGTGAACATATATGCTCTACCTTAGGCACATCATTGGGGAGGATGGTGTCAGAGTGCATGACGAGAATATTAGAGCTATCCGGGAATGGACAGAGCCCCAGAATGTGACCGAGTTGAGGGGGGTCGTGGGAATTTGCACATATTACAGGAAGTTCGTGAAGGGATTCTCATAGTTTCTTACACCCCTCACAGATTTGATGAAGAAGGGGGATTTCAAGTGGACCACTATAGAGTAGGAGGCATTTGATCGCCTCAAAGAGGTCATGAGTACCTATCCGATGTTGGCATTCCTTGATTTCACTCATCCATTCATGTTGGAGTGTGATGCATCAAGAATGGGTGTGGGGGTTGTATTGATGCAGGGAGGGCACTCCATAGCGTTTGAGAGCAAAAATCTATTGCCCCATGAGTTCCTTTACTCCATATATGACAAGGAACAGGTTCAAGGTCAAGACCAATCATAAAAACCTCAAGTTCTTTTTGGATAAGAAATAGCTACATGAGAGACAATAAAAGTGTATGAGAAAACTACAGGCATATGAATTTGACATTGAGTATGTCAAAGGGAAGCACAACGTATTTGTTGATGCATTGTCTAGGATATGAGCCACTTTTTCCTTAATGAGCATTGCCTTGAACACTAGGGCACATTTACTCATTAAGTACTCCAAGGACAAGTTTTCATGTGAGATCCTTGATGGGTTGGTGATGGATGATCAATATTGGGTGATGAAAGAGGTGATCTACTACCAAGACTAGATTTACTTAGTACCCAACTCCCCACTGAGGGATAAGATTCTGTAGGCTTCCCATGATTCGCCACTAGCAGGGCACCATGGATTTACAAAGACATACCAGACTATTAGGGAGATTTTCAGGGAAGGGCTTGAAGGAGGATTTTTTGAGGCATATATGAAAGTGTGACACATGTCAGTGGAACAAGGGAGAGTAAACACACCCCCATGGTATACTATATTTGCTTCCCATTCTAGAGGGGAAATGGGAAATCATATCGATGGATTTGATCACTGAAATACCCACTGTATAAGGAAAGGACTAGATCTATGTGGTGGTAGATTGCTTGATGAAGTATGCTCATTTATTTTCCATTCTAGCTTGATACGCGGCCTCATAGGGGGTCGAATTATTTTTTAGGGAGGTGTTTCAGCTACATTGTCTCCCCAAGACCATTGTTAGTGACCCGAGACATCAGGTTTATGGGTGGGTTTTGGCAGGAGTTATTCAGGTTGGTGGGTAATGAACTCATCCTGAGTACCAGTTTTCACCCACAGACGGATGGATAAACGGAGATAATTAATAAGTGGTTGGAGGGCTATTTGCATTACTATGTGATGGAGCAGTAAAGGGCATGGATACAATGGCTGCATTTGGGGGAATACTGCTACAACACTACACATCACATGTTTATGGTATTTCACAATTTCGAGCCCTATGTGGTTATGGTGCATTGTATTTTTCTTACGTTATGTTTGGAGACAGCAGGGCGCCAAGGACTGGATATAGGAGAGCCAAGACATCTTGAGGGCTCTGAAATACAATCTGCAAATGGACTAGAATCGGCATAAGCTTTATGTATGTAGGGGTAGATTTGAAAGGTAGTTCGAAGTTGGGGACTTGGTCTTTTTGAGGCTCCAACCGTATCGACAGTCTACGCTCAAGCAAAAGGGGGCCAAAAAAGTCAAACCCCACTTCTATGGGCCTTATTGTGTTACTCAAAAGGTGGGGGAGGTAGCATATGAGTTGGATCTACCATCGAGGAGTCGGGTGAACAACATTTTTCATGTGTCTTGCATCAAGAAGGTACTAGGGAAGTAGGTCACCCTACTACGGAACTACCCCCTATGGATGATGAAGGCCATCTGGTGATGGAAATAGAGTCCATTTTGGATACCAGAGTGAGGATCCTGCATAACAGATTCATCGGGGAGTTTTTGATTTGATGGAGAAATCTACCGAATGAGGATGCCACCTGGGAGGGGGAACAAATATTGCAACATCGTTCTTTGCAGTTGCTTGAGGACAAGCAACGTTTTGGCGGGGAGCACTGTGATATTCCTGCTTAGGGTTTCACTAAGGGAATATTGAAATTTTGATCAATTTTTGAATTCACATTATTTCACTTAGGAAAAGTGGGGCCTAGGATACCCATATGTGATTTTTGGCATAATAGGCACTCCAACTATAGTGCTTAGCAAAAAATTGCAGCTTTGGGAGAACGTGGAGGCCACTGTGAAGGAATTTTCGACACACATGGAGAGTACACTCTCATTGGCTTGAAGAAGGTGAGAGAAATTTGATGTGGGCCCACATGGGAAGCCTTGGAGGAAATTTGATAAAAGAGGGAGGAGCTCTCGTTTCGGTTATCATCCATCATTTCAAAATTTGTCTTTGATAAGAGCACACTTGAGCAGTGAGACAAGGATGCATGTGTTTTTTTACCACACTAGGTGTTTCCGAGCAGAAATCGAAGCCCTTGTTTTGGTGGACTTTGAGTCTAATCCCAAGGAGGGAGTTCTTCTTCAACCTAGTTCATACTAGCAGCATGAGGTTGTTTTGCAGCAATAGAGAGAGCCATAACAGTGCAAGGAGTGCACATTCATTGTTAGGGAGTGCACATTCATTATTAGAGGCACTCCGGGAGTTTGGGTAGTTAAGGAAATTCGAGGAGGAGATTTGGTGGGAAGGCTTGGGAATCCTTCTAATAGGGTTTGCAAGAATTTTGGAGGCATTTTAGCAGAAGATCATCGAGGAGGTCAAATTTTCCAGCAGGAGAGCTAGTCAAGCTCAAGGGGGTCGAAATTTTGGGGTTAAGCTTTGGCCAAACTGTTCATGGGTTATTTTTGTTTTCTTGAGTATAGGCCATGATTAAATTCCCAGAATTTTCTGAGCAATAGAGAGGGATCTAGCAAGCCTTCATTTTAGGTAGTGACATCATTTTCTAGGTTTTACAGTGCTACAGTTGGGCAGAATTGATAGAGCTTGGAGGAGGGTGATTCAGGGATCCTTGTGGGCTTTGCTATCTTGCTAAAAGCAAGCCCAGGTGCACCCATTCCAACACCTTGATTGTAGACCTTTTCCATTTAATAAAATGAGTATACAACACTATTGTGGAAGCATTTTCGTGGTTTGATTGTCTGTTCTAGGTTTTCTGGTGTTGTCTATTTTTCTTTGAATATTTACTGTTAATTTTCCCTTAGAGATAGTAAAGTCTTGGGACCACTTCCCAAACAGTATTGTTCATGATGTATTTGTATTCTTCCACTATTGCATCAACCAAAACTGGTTTTTCAACCGCTTCCTCAAAAGAGGATGGCTCAATCTATACAAGCTCAGTCATTAGATCCATGTAGCTAGTGTACCTCTTAGATGGCCTCCTTTTCTTACACAAATTTGAAGGAGCTCCCACATTCTCCCTCACATCCTACACTAATCTATCAGATTCCTTGGTTCTTTTCCTACCTTCTCAAGATGTTTCTGCTTAAGTGGATGTGTCCACTCTTCCTCCTCTCTGTTCCTCCATTTGTTGTTACTCCAGAACTTCCCGAGGTTGCTACTGAGGCTCTTTTTTTGGAGCTAAAATCTCCTCTTCCAATGGGATCTGAAGCTCCCTATTAAGAGAGCATCACATCACTTTCTCCTTATCAAAATTTACATCCCTTTGCACAAATTTCATTTTGATGGAAGGTAAGTATGCCCGATAGTTGTGTGGACTTTCGGTGTAACTCACAAAACTCCCAACTCTGTTGTTAGCTCAAGATTCTTCCTCAAATATTTTGAGACATGGCAGTAAATAGAGGCTCCAAAATTATGAAATGAGACACATATGACTTTCTCCCTGAGAAATCCTCCTTCGGTGTAATCATACCAAGAATCTAATGAGGAGTCTGGTTCTGCAAGTAAACTATTCTATTACATGCCTATACCCAAAGATGCAGTGGTAGGCCTTGGTCATGTAACATATCTCTAGTAGCTCCAACAATGCTCTGGTTCTTTCTCCTAGCTACCTTATTCTGTTGCAGGTTGTGGGGTGTTGTTAGCTCTTTTCGAATGCCTTCTTTCACACATAACTCCTTATAGTCATTCAAAACGTACTCACCTCCATTGTTGCTCCCGAGAGCCTTCACCTTGTTGTTAGTCTTTTTCTCAACTAGTGCCTTGAATTATACAAACTTTGAGAATTTCTCATCCGTATTCCACATGAAGAAGATCCAACACTTCCTTGAGAAATCATCAATAAAAATAACAAAACATTGATGTCTTGCAATGGAGGTTGTCGAGAAAGGTCCACAAACATCAGAGTGGAATCTTTCCAAGGATACATGTTCTTTGCTGTCTTGATCATGGAATGTGGATTTTACATCCCCAAGGTACAACCCTTGTAGACATCTTGTTGCTCAAGTGATCCTTTAGGTAGGGAAGTGGTTATTTACTGCATAATTTTCAGGGTGCCATGATGCAAATGGCCCAATCTATTATGCCATATTTCACTGACATCGTGACTTTGTAATTTCTTTACCTTACTGCTTAATGCATCACAATATTCCACATCAAGTTTATACATGTTCTTCACACGAAACCTATTCTGCTTCACCTGTCCAATGGCTATGTGTCTCAAGAATTCTTTCCCTTTGCTTAGATCACATCATAACCACGATTTTCTAAAACTGCTACGGAGATGAGGCTCTTCTTTAGGTCTGGTACAAACATGACATCTTTGAGGTGAAGAGGGGATCTCGATCCCCTCTTAAAGGTTGCTGTACTTATCTCGATAGCATAGTACCTTTTATCATCCCCAAGATCAATATGCATTTGGATATCTTTCTCCTCCAAGTCACTGAAAAAACATCTACACCTTGTCATGTGGAATGGGGCACCTGAGTCCAAGTACCACACACTCCCCATCATAGTGTTGGCCATGCATGTAATAAGGGTGAATTCAAACTCAAATTGTGAATCCAAAGCTTCAATTGTTGCTCGTACTGGATTCTTATTTCAAAACTTTGTGGGTGGACACTTTGTAGCATAGTGCCCGAATTCATGACAATTGAATCATTTTATTTTAGCCAAGTCTTTCTTCTTGCCCCCTTTGCTAGATTCTAGGTTCAATTGAGATTTCTTCCTTTTTCCCTTCTTTCCCTTTCCAACCGCTGCAAATTGTTCTTCATCCTCTCCCTTGGATGAGGTTCCATCTTTGGTATTCCCCCTGATCTCTTCTTCTACCAAATTATACCAAGAGCATTTCCAATTCAGTAGTTTCTCCCTCTCATTCACTGAGTCCTGGTAGCTATTCCAGCTTTTGGGAAGGGCTAGAAGAGTTAATCTCACTAGGTCATCTTCTGCAACATTCACACCAACCCCTCCAAGCTCATCTAGAACTTGTGTAAATCTGGTGAGATATTGTGGAATAGTATCATTTTTCTACATCTTTATACTTCGAAGTTTGTCTTTGAGGGCCACTTTTCTATGGTCACTGCTATTCTTTGTTGGCATTATGATACAGGTGTTGTCCTTGATGGAAAATCACTCAGAGGAAAGATCACAGTACAACATGTCAACAGCCAAGAATTACAGATCATACTACAAAGAATGAAGAAAGAGAGGTATATGCAGGTTCACCTTGACCAAGCTGCGTATACACACAAGTTCACTGAACACAAGTAGTGTATACATACCCATGCACTTTCATAGAAGGAAAAGCGCATATATCTTGGAAAACTAAATTTTTGGTCCAAGGTATTTTGAACCAAGGTATTGTTCAAAGGTATTTGGTCTGAGGTATTGACCCTAGGTATTTGGTCTAAGGTATTAGTCCTAAGTGGTTTTGGTCCATGGTATTGAGAAAGGCCTAAAACTATATAAGGAGGAGAAGATCATTAGGCCAAGTGTGCAAGTATCGAATATCTGATGAAGTGTGAGATCTAGTATGCAGGTTATTGGCTTATGGTATTGTGCTTAATCTGAACCAAGAATGAACCTTAGCGGTTGATGAGGGATAAGATATAATGATGGATCGAGATCTTAAGGCTTGAAATGAATTATCATTATGTGGTTTGATCATGTATAGTCTAGATCTGAATACTAACACGTGTTATTTTGTAAATATTATGATCTGGGTATAACTAAAATCTGAAATAGATGCATAATTATGAATTAATATTTGCAGATGTATACGCTGGTTGGCTTTGATAAAAGCACGTGTACTCGTTGGTTCGACACATGGAAGTATCATATACCTTATAAAGTATGTTTCAGTTGTTTCTATTTTTTGTTGTAGAGTTCTGGGTTTTGGTTTGGGTTCTAATGACTGTATTCTAGTGACAATATTCTGAATGATCAGATTGATTGTGATTTGATGATGGGTTGTCAAAGTGATTGATTGATTCAGTTGTGGTTGATTCAGAAAATGATGATTGAGTTTCAGTGATTGGTTGATGCAGATGTATTTGATTATTGTATTGCAGTTATGATGTTATTGATGGATCCAGTCTAAAAATTTATGAAACATGGTCCTTGGAGGAAAAAACAAGGTCGTAGTCTTTTGTAGGTCGCCACCTATGTACTAGTTAACATATTGGCTAGTACAAGAGTTATGGGGTTGTAGCTCCCTTCCAATAGAAGCTGGAGAACAATAGAAGGTTGCAACCTTCTGCGGGTAGAAGCCTGCGTACTGGTATGAGTTTGCACCAGTACAAGATTGTAAACAAGTTTTCTTATTATTAAAAGAAGACAGAGACGACATCAGCAAGTGGTTTTTACCCACATTGGGTTTCCACCTTATATCTTGGTGTTCATGTGTGTTGCTTATGTGTGATACTTTATTTTGCTTTTACTGCATTGTCTAATAAATCTCTAATATACTGGTTAAAGTTCAATGCATGATAAATTGGCTAAATCAAAAGTTCTCTGCATATATGTTGATTTCTTTAAGTACAATCGCATGTACACGCTAGTTCACTTAGCTGAAGTAGCGTATGCAAATTTGTTTGGGAAATAAAGGTATTGATTTGATAATACTGATTCACCCCAGCTCTCAGTATTATTTCCAACAATTGGTATCAGAGCAGGTCCTTCAGAAGAAACTTGATCGCTTGAAGGGAGATCCATCATCATGAGTAATCAAGAAAGCGTGGGATCCATCAGACCACCAATCTTTTATGGGAGTAACCTTTTTTATTGGAAAATAAGAACCACAACCTTTCTACAACCACTTGGAATGGATGTCTGGGAAATTGTGGAAGGAGGATATACATTTCCAACAACAATTCCTATAGATACGATAGGTAAAAAACAATATGAAACCAATGCCAGGGTTGTCAATACTGTATTGGGAAGTTTGTCACAATCAGAGTTTCTCAAATTCATGCAGCTCAAATCAGCCAAAGAAACATGGGACAGAATCGTTCTAAGCTACGAAGGAGACTCCCAGGTAAAACATGCTAAACTTCAAACTCTTTTAATTTAGTATGAAACTCTTAAGATGCACAGTGATGAAAGTATAGCTAGTTACTTCTTACATATAAATGAGGTTGTCAATTGTATGAAGAATCTAGGTGAAGATATAAAGGAAGTTACCTTAGTTGAGAAATTTTTAAGATCCTTGTCTACTAAATTTGAATCAAAAGTGTCTTCCATAGAAGAAAAACAGGATTTGCAGACTGTCGCTATGACACAGCTTCACGGAATCTTAATTGCTTTTGAGATGAGAAAAGGAGGTCCATCAGATATGAGAGAAGCTGCATTTAAAGCTTCAGTGAAAGGAAAGGAAGAACTCAATGAATCAGGACATATTTCAGAAGAAGAAGATGAAGCAAACTTTGTCAAGAAGCTTCAATGGGGTTCCGGAAGAATTAGAGGTAAACTACCCTTCAAATGATTTGCATGTGGCAGAGTCAGTCGTTATGCTGCCAAATGTCCTCATAAAGATAAATATGAAAAAGGGAAGGAATAGGAAAAATGGAATAGAAAACAAGTTGTAAATAAAAGGAGTTACTATACTCATGAAGATAGAGATGGTTTATCAAATAGTGATGAAGATGAAAATAGTAATGACTATAGACTTCTAATGGCTTATGACGATGATAACTTTTGGGATGCTTTAGAAGAAGATGACCTTCATGAAGAAATATCTAAACTCAAAATATGTTTAGAATAAAAGAATATGATTATAGATACCTTGGCATTCCAACTTGCTGAAAAAGAAAAACACAATGAAAAACTAGAATGTGAAATTGTGGGTCTAAGAAAAGATCTTGAGAAAATGAAATATCTCAATCTTAGATTTGCTAAAGGATCATAAACCTTAAATGAAATTATTCAAGCGCAGCATTCTCCTCTGATAAATATAGGTCTTGGATATACTAAAGAAGCATTTCAATCACAGAAGTCGTCAACCTCCACTAAAAGCTATCTTGATGCAGCAAAGAACAGTGAACAATATGACAATCATCAGCAAAGGCATAAAGTAGATCACCAGGTAAATCAGACTCAATTTGCTTCAAGGATGAACAGAAGCCACAACCAACCTGAGGTAAATCATACTCAATTTTCTCCAAAGATGAATATCAATAGAAACTACAATCACCAGGTCAATAGATTCGATAGTTGCAAGAACTTCTTTAATGGACAATGTTTCTCATGTCATAATTTTGGATACAAAGCTGCTCAATGTGTTGCTTACAAAAACATCATGACTAGAGAAGCACAAAATCGAAGGAATGTGATAGGGATCAAGAAAAGCTCCTATAATAACTTTTCTCTTCTTGAAAATGAAATAGAATGCTCAATCTGTAACAACTTTGGCCATGAAGAATCTGAATGCAGGAGAAAATTTTGGCAAACATCTCAAAATGAGAAAACTCCATTAAATCCCAAGATATGGAGAAGGAAAGAACCTCAAACAAAAAGATGTGGTATAGCCTTGTATGCATAAGGACAAGAAACTCAGTGGTACATCGACAGTGGATGCTCAAAACACATGACAGGTGACAAAGAAAAACTTCACTCATATAATGCCTTAGAAAAGGAAAAGAATGACTCATTTGGAAAAGACACTCTTGCTATCATAAAAGGTAAAGGCTCTATTTTCTTGAAAGAAAAGGTTAAAGATGGGAATGTTATGGATGTAGACGGTCTAAAGCATAAGCTGTTGAGTGTCAGTCAAATGTGTGATCAAGGAAATGAAGTGGTGTTTTGATTAAATGGACGTGTTGTTCATGATATTGATACTAGAGAAACTGTGATCAAAGGTACAAGAACTCCAAACAACTTATACATACTCAAGGGAGGACAACAACAGTGCTATCTAAGCAAAAATGATGAAAACTGGTTGTGGCATAGAAGATTGGGACATCTAAGCTTTTCTCAAATAAGAAAAGCATGCATATTCAAGGTTGTTTGTGATCTTCCAGATATCAACATCCCTGAAAATACAATATGCAAACCAAAGCTCACTTCATTGAAAAAGAAGGGTCAGCTAGTAAGCCTCTTGAACTTGTCCATACTGATTTATGTGGACCATCAAGGAAAAAGTGACCTCGTGGAGAAGAATACTTTGTTTTGTTCATTGATGATTTTTCCATAATGTGTTGGATAGGTCTTCTAAAGCATAAAGATGAAGCAGTTGAAAATTTCAAAGCCTTCAAAGCTTTGGTTGAAAATGAATTAGATTGCAAAATCAAATGCCTCAGATCTTATCGAGGAGGAGAATTTACCTCGGATGAATTCTTTGACTTTTGTGAACAACATGGAATAAAAAGGCAGTTCTCCACCACAAGGACTCCTCAGCAAAATGGAGTGGTAGAAAGAATGAATAGAACTGTTCAAAAAATGGTTCGAGCTATGCTAGATGAATCTGGAACTCCTGCAACCTTTTGGGGTGGAGCTGCATTCGCCGCCGTAACTATTCTCAACCAAGCAAATGTTCGAGTAAACAACAATAAAACTCCACATGAACTTTGGTATGGTAAGACTCCTACTATAAAATACTTTAAAGTGTTTAGAAGCAAATGTTATATCAAAAGCACTAGTGAAAAATTTGGTAAGTTTGAGCCTAGAGAAGATGATGGTATTCTTCTTGGTTACTCTTCCCTAACTAAAGGATATAAATGTTATAATAAAAGACTTGGAAAAATTGTTGAAAGTATTGAAGCATGCAAAAATCCAAAACAGATAAAAACCGAAGATTATGACAATGAAGAAGATAGGGATTATTTTCCCATGTCAAATCACAATGATTCTGAAGAAGAAACCAATGAAGCACCAGAAGAAGAGATAACGATAGAAGAAAAGAGTCTGTCCTGGTATGTTCAGAAAAATCATCTAGAAACTCAATTTTAGGGGAAAAAGAGGTAGGTGTACAGACAAGAAGAACTATTACAGAAACCTAAAGCTATCTAGCATTACTATCCTACACCGAACCTCAAAATGTAAATGAAGCATGCAAAGATGAATGTTGGGTCAAGGCCATGAATGAAGAACTTGAGAAAATTGAAAATAATAATCTTGGGAATTAGTTCCTACACCTCATGACAAAAATATTATATGAACTAAATGGATATTCAAAAACACGCTGAATGAAAATGGAGAAGTTATTAGAAACAAGGCCGGACTTGTTTGTAAAGGGTATGCTCAACAAGAAGGTATAGATTTTGAAGAAACTTTTGCACCTGTTGCTAGACTTGAAGCCATAAGGATGTTTCTTGCTCTTTCTAGCTTTCAGAAATTCAGTGTATACCAAATGGATGTAAAATTTGCTTTCCTTAATGGAGATTTAGAAGAAGAAGTCTATATTGAAAAACCAGAAGGATTCATTCTTGGAAATGATGCAAAACTTGTATGCAGACTCAAAAAGGCTCTCTATCATCTAAAACAGGTTCCAAGGGCCTGGTATTACTACGTTGACAAATATATACACCAATAGGGTTTTTCAAAAGGGTCAGCAGATAGAAATCTATATACAAAGATTGACACTGATAAATTGCTAATAATTGTTGTTTATGTTGATGATATCATTTTTGGTAGCAATGAAGAATCCATGAGTCAAAATTTTGCTTCAATAATGCAGCAAGAATTTGAAATGTCCTTGCTTGGTGAACTTACCTATTTTCTTGGTCTACAAGTTCAACAAAATAAAGATGGTATTTTTCTTTCACAAACCAAATATCTCAAATAGATCTTGAAAAGGTACGACATGGAAGATTCTAAACCTGTATGTACCCCAATGGTAATAGGATGCAGAATCAGTTCAAATGATGAATCATCAGCAGTACATCAATCAACTTACAGACCCATGATTGACAGTCTGCTTTATCTAATAGGTACCCAACATGACATCATGCATGCAGTAGGAATAGTTGAAAGATTCCAAGAAAATCCAAAGGAATCACACCTTCAGGCAATCAAAAGAATTTTCAGATATCTTCAAGGAACACAAAAATTTGGTTTATGGTATCCTAGAGATACAAATCTTAGTCTTCATGCATATATAGATGCAGATTGGGCAGGAAATGTTGATGATAGGAAAAGAACTAGTGGTGGTGCATTTTATATGGGTTCCAGGTTAGTGTCTTGGTTTAGCAAGAAACAAAGTTCAATTGCGTTATCTACAACTGAAGTAGAATATGTGGCTGCTACATCTTGCTGCACACAACTACTTTGGATGATGGAAACATTGCAAGACATGCAGATCACATGTACTCCACCCATATCCATTCAATGTGATAATACAAGTGCCATCAGTATTTCAAAGAATCGAGTCATGCACTCCAAGACCAAGCACATACCCATCAAATACCATTTTCTATGTGAACAAGTGCTTGAACAAAAGGTCAAATTGGAATATGTTCCCTCCAAAGAATAGGCTGCTAATATATTCACTAAACCACTGCCTAGAGAGACATTTGAATATCTCATACAAAATCTAGGAGTAGTTGCTGCATCATCCTGCTGTTAAATCAAAATTTTCAGAGAAAGGTTATTATACGCATGTTTCATGAATTATAGTCGCATACACACGTGGGTTTCTGTGGCTCAAGGAGCGTATATGCTTATAGACAAGAAAAACAGTGGGGCAGGCTCTGATATGGGTGCTTTGACTAATATTGATGATTAATATGCTCTTTTCATTAATTCTATCTGACTGACAAAGATTCCTTGATAATTGACCTATTAACAGTGCATAGGTAGCACCTGTTCAGGGGGAGAATTAGCCTTCACACACATTCAACATTGTTGCCATTATGATTGCTGAGTCCAACTATGGCTTCAGATATTTATACCATTTGCTGCTCAAGTCATGTAAAAGTCTAGGGTGTGATATGTCTTCTCATACATTTGAATGAGTCCTCTTGGACAAATGATGTAATTTATATCCCCACTTTACATGGGATGGATGATGTAATATTTCTTGTTTTTTTCATGTATAAACATTTGGTAAATCCCCACTTGGTGGGGATATACCGATTCTTGTTTCCTGTTTAGAACATTTACATGATGCTTCATATGTTTGTTGCTTATGGATTGACTGAATTCATAGAGATAAAAAATTAGGATTTTGACTTAATGACTAATGATGTGACTTGATATCTAATGATTCGCCTTGATGACGATACTATGCGAGCATAGTAAATTTCAGTGATTAATAATGGCATTGCTTTTATTATCTTTGGCACATTGATTCAAGTATAAACAATTGTGGTTTAGTATGAAGTAATCTGACAGTGAATGGAACTTGTATGACTCATTCTTGGTATATGCATGAAACTTATATGACTTGCCCCTGATGTATCCATTCATATTTAGTGGTAGAAGTGATTTGTGTTATGATCATAAGGATGACTTGATAAACTTAGATTGGGTAATTCTTGGTAAATAAAAGGTTGTTGTAACCTAGTATTTGGGTGTAACCTCTACCTGACATTTCGTCCAAATATTTTTTCATAGTGATAATGAAAGAAAAGATTATGGCTTTAATATTAGCTTTTATTTGGTATATATAAGTTGACTTGGTTAATTTGATTGCAGAATATTTATTTGTGTAAGGCTGAGAATATTGGTTTGGTCAAGTGTTATATTGTCATAAAGAATTATGTAAAGCAAGCTCCCCGATCCTGATTTGTTTGCATTGACAGTTATCTAGTGAAGCCAAGAAGATGTGTTGATCCAAACCTCTACTTCAAATGTGGTCCAAGATTTTACTTTGAATTTGGTTTTATATGTTGATGATCTATTCTTGACAAATAATGAGCATATGATTTTCAAGGCAAGAGGGAGATGACCTCTCAATGTCAAAATGAAGAATCATGTCATGATGAATTACATTTTGAAGTTGGGAAAATAAAAATATATACCATGAAGCTACTAAAGAGTTGTTGGAAAATGGAAATGAAAATCCTTGGACACTTTGATTGAATTTCAAGAAGTTATGATGAGATGTTACTGAACCTGACTTGGAAATTGGCAATCGATTGAAGCATTGATGTTTTCTGTGAACCTCCATCCATATACATGTGTTTTGCATAAACAAACCTAAGTGAATCCATGATTGAGCCACTTCATACACATTGAGTTTTCGTCGTTCACACTTCGAGATATTTGCATGGGACAATCACTTTATTTGGTTTGAGATATTCTTCCTATGATATGTAACTGCATGGATGTTGTAATGTTATTTGGGATTGTTATTGATAAGATGAGCACATCTGGGTGTTACCTTATTATGAGGTTAGCCATGATATTTTGATGAAAATTATGTAGCATCAAGCACGACTGAGGTTGAGTACGATGATGACTTGCATGGTTAGCTATTAGTCAAGTTGAAGAAGCTAAGTTTGGAGAGTTGTTTGAGTAGGTTTTGGATATGACTGGGATACATTAAGACAATAATGAGTGGGATCCAATTGGTAGATAAACCCGAGATATCTTCAGTTGGTGTTGTTGTACGAGACAAGCTTAGGCTTGTGTTTGTTGCCTCCATGAGAGGGAGGATGAATATGGTATTTTTTGTGATATATATATTTTTGTTCTAATATGATATTTGATTTGATAACCTGCATGAACAAGAGATTATTTCTATTGATGCATGATGATTACCATATATGATAACGATGATAAGTTTCTTATCTACAAAGAGAAATATTGATCGAGAACATTGCATCATCTCTTCCCCCCTATCTGAGCTCCCAAAGTGAGGAATTGATATGGAGGGATCATGGGGTTCAGGGATCTCTGGAAAATAGGGTCATAAATGTTTCTCCTCTATCTTCTATCCATAGTGTTGGAGATGTTTCTCCCTATCTTGGTATTTGCAGAGTATACCATAGTTGGAATCATACCCACAAGTTGGCCATGTTGGGAATATCGCTCTACATCTGGCCAATCAGTTGAGAGTGT
This sequence comes from Pinus taeda, assembly GCA_000404065.3. NCBI lineage: Eukaryota > Viridiplantae > Streptophyta > Pinopsida > Pinales > Pinaceae > Pinus > Pinus taeda. The sequence continues at coordinate 3,797 of APFE031308672.1, read as the reverse complement.
AATTGGGAATGTACAACCAAATCTTATTATCATGTAGGTGTTCTACCATGTGACTCTTGAGGGTCATCGTTGGGAAGATCAGTGGGAAATAGGATGGGTTGAGATGTGTTCCCCTATATCACCTATTGCTCGATATGCGGTTGTACATGTTTAACTCCCCCATGAGATTCTCGGTTGAGATGTGCTCCTCATTGTGATTTTTGGGTTGAGATGTTCTCCCCTATTTAGTTCTCGATTGAGACTAATCTCCCCGACGTGGTTTTAGGTTGTGATGTGCTCCCTGATGTTTTTCTAGATTGAGCTAGGATCTATGATGTTGATGCAGGTCGTAGAAATGGATCCCCACTAGTGTTTCCCAGGTAGTAGCATTTGGATCCCTACTGGTAGTGATTCTTAGGTGGTAGTAGTGCCTCCCTGATGAATATAGAGTTGTAGAATGAGCTCCCCTCCAATATCAAATTCTTATTCTTTTAGACTTGAGAATGTTCAACATATGAGCAAGGAAAAATCAAGAGATAAGAAGGAATACGCAATAAATGAGAAGAGATTAACAGTGATGACATTTAGATACTTGATAATGGATATTATTTGATGACATGATATTTCTGATGATTACATGGTGCAGTTTGAATTTATCCCTAGCTGAGAGGGAGTGTTAATTTGGCAGCTCACTAAAAAATTCCAACCATGGGACTAGATTTTTCTTTTAGAGAGGACCAATTTTGACTTTTGAAGCACTCAATTGGGATAAGGGAAAGTGTGTTTTTTAATTAAAAGCCCACATGTGCATATTTGATCAGGTCAACCCTAAAACAAATTGGACACCCTTGGAAGGCTATAAATACAATTAACCTCAACCTCATTTGGACATCATCATGAGACATTATTTTATTCTCTTCCTTGTTTTGGCTCACATAAGGTTAAGGTAAGTTCATGGAAATTGGTTGGCACAGGTCCGAGATTACAGGGTCTGAAACTTTCGCGTGTTTCTAGGGTATTAGGTCATAGTCATAGGCTTGTCAAAGGTAATTTTTTACTGTAGTCAGAATCTTGTAGGCTCAAGATAGTGACTAGAATCTCTCAGTATCATGCATGTCTCTTCCTCCATTGATTTTTTAGTTAACTAAAGTTTTCACCAGATAACTGCATAGTTTGGAAATTGACTGCAAACAATGACAATTGATTATAGGCTCTTGAATCAGGGTTTTGATTATTGGCATGGTTGGGTTCATCTCATGGATATTGTTTAGTTGATTTTTTTATGGTTGCTAATATGGATCATTGTACTCTCTCTTGTTGAATTATTCAATGAAAATCTAATAAGAAGAATAATTTGAAAGGTTTTTCCCCATAGTGGGTTTTCCCCTAGTCTCCGACGAATCCTTGTGTCTTTATGTCTCAATGTTTTTATTTTATTGTTCCTTTATGTTTCATTGCATTGATGATGTTATTGTTCTTTCTATATAGTTTCATATGCTACTAAATAATAATGTAAATATTAATAATGTTATGATGCTATGGGGTGAATTTAATATGGAAATAATGAAATTCAATTCTAAAAGAAAAGAACAATATAGCCCTAAAGGAAATTATGTTGGGTCCCTATAATACTAGTGATTACCCCATTACTATTGTAGTTGTACCCCTTATTAATATTGATATTGTTGTGCCCCTATTTGTCCTATTGTATTACTGTGCCCCATAGAATCCCTCTATTGTTATTTTTGTGGCTTTATATTATTATTGTTAGGTCGGCTGGGTTATATTGTGACTCCTTAGACTCCTATATATAGAAAGGAGGTTTTGTCATTTGAATAATACAAGAATTATTCATTAATGTAATGTAAAGGAGGTTTCTCCCTCGAAGAGGCTGAATTCTAAGGCATGGATCTATCTTTTCTATCTTTTCTTGAGCTGGTTTCATAACATTTGGTATCAGAGCTTTGGATTCTAGGGTTTCGTTGCTCCAAACAGGTCATCGTGGAATTTTCACTGTAACTATTTTTCTGTTATGTTTCAGAAGTAAAAAACAAAACCCATTTGAGAAGACATCGTGATAAATCTCGGGTCCGAATTTTAGAGCTTTTCGCGCTATATTTGCGGAGATATGATATGAGGAAGTTGGACTTTTTGCAGACTCTTGAATTACATTCCAAACAAGTGACCTGGAGAAATCATCATAACTTTCTCTCTAAGCATTGGATTTAAATTTCGTAAAAAGGTATAGAAAGAGGACGGACTCTAGTTTCTTCTATATAGTTTTTAGAGCCAAAGGGCAAAACAGTGACTCGTGGCATGTCGTACAAGTTCGCTCTACTGAACTAGTCTATAATCAGGTCACTGTGGGAGATTTGGCATAACTCTTCCCTCAAGAATCCACTTTGGATTAGTCTGGTGGCATTGGAAAGAGGATGTAGAGGGTTACTGTAGGTATCAATTTCAGAACTAGGTGATTGGAAATTATAGAGATACATCAGATTCAATATTGAGCTCCTACAAAGTGAAAAAAGGTGTGTAGTTTTTTTTTATAATTTTTGCATAAGCTTGGTTTCAAAAATTAGTTTGAAGGAATTAAAAGGGCATAGTAAAGCATTATTATCAGTAATTGATTCCCCGAGGAAAGAAAATGCAAACACCTAGTAGGCAACCTGAAAGCTCTAGCATGAGTCATAAAGAAGAAGAAGAAATGCAACATGATATATCAAAATTACAAAACCAAGTGCAACAAGTGTCACTTGCACAAAAATCAACAGAATCTAAGATGGATGGTTTAAAGAAAGATGTAGAAGCTAATATGGATGGTTTAAATACAAGCATGGAAGATTTGAAGATAGGAATGGAAGATATGAAGGCAGATTTAACAAAATTTCTACAAGAAATGCTTACTAACGATGAAAGGGTAGTAAAGGAAACTCATGATGAGAACAAAAGAAATGTTAATCATGATTTCATAGACTCTAATGTTGGATTGAAGACCCACCCAAAAATTGATATGAGGAAGTTTGATGGCAAGGATCCCGCAACATGGATATTACAGATGGAGCAATTTTCCGATCTCAATAATGTGCAAAACACACAAAAGGTACGTATGGCAACTTTATATTTGGAACCAAATCAGTTTGTATGGTATCAATGGCTTTGCTCTCGTAAACAATTTATCACTTGGGCAATTTTTACGGAAGAATTGATAGCACATTATGAGGATACAAAAAGCAACACTTTTTTTAGCCAATTGATAAGTCTCAAACAAAAGGGTTCAATAATGGAGCACATTGAGGAGTTCCAAACATTGAACATAAGGGTAAAAGATATTCCAGAGGAGCATAGGATTGATGTGTTCATAGGGTCTTTAAAGGATAATATCCAACATGATGTTCGCCTTTGGGAACCTGATTCATTAGAGAAGGCATTAAGGTTAGCAAGAAAAATGGAAAGCAAAATTATGGCAACTAGGAAGCATACCACTCACAAATATAAAGACGGAAGTGTTGTTGCCACTAGTCTTCCACAACCTATAAGGTTGACACCACAAAAATTGGAAGAAAAAAGAGCAAAAGGGCTTTGTTACAGTTGTGATAGCAAATACACTAAGGGTCATAAGTGTGCTGAGAAGAAATATTCTACATAGATTGTGAAGAGGAAGAAGAAAAGGAGCAAGAAGGGTTAAAAGAAGAGGATATACTCCAAGAAAAAGCCTAGATAAAGAAGAAATGAATCCGACCATATCTTGTGATGCATTGGTGGGAATTACCACTCCTCAAACCATCAAGATAGAAGGACAAATCAAGAAGAAAAAG
>APFE031308671.1:28718-48554 GCA_000404065.3 Pinus taeda | reverse complement strand
GTATTTCCTTCTGGGATCTGCATGTACCACATCCATAGCTCATCCTGAAGTGCTCCAAGAGAATAAGACAAAGTTTATAGTCTAAATATTATTATGAGCTAATAATATTTGACTGTTCTATATTTAAACTAAGCAGTCACTCTGCTGTGGTGTAACTCTGCTGTGGTCTAAAAATAGAAGTCCACCTATTTTTCCAACTTGATCAATCATCCATAAACAACAACCTGCAATCCATAGACATGATCCATATGTCTAAAAATAGACATAGTCTAAAAATAGACTTGCGCCAAAAATAGCCTGCGGGCCCACTTAGTGAAGGTGACTCCTTTCCACTAAGCTCCATCATCTTGTTGCATTCTCAACAAGCATTTCTTGTTGCACACTTTTCAACATTCCCTTCACAGGTGTTATAATAAAATCTATTCTTTGTATATATGGTTTCCATTGGATGATTGGAGTTATCACTGTTTCATATTTTTTTGGTTTAAATATGATTGTGGCATAGATCATGACTTTGGTAAGTTTTGTTTCTATCAGTTGTTGCAGATCTACAATGTTCAACAATCGTTTATATTGTTGAGATTGTTTGTCATCCACAATCTTAAGTGGATTATTTTCGTACATCTTTGAGAAGAAAACAATATAACAACTCTGTTAATGGATATAAACTCTTTGAAATGTAATGGTTGACATGTAGTTCATGATCTTTACTTTATGCAATTAGAATATATTTCTTTCCTTATATTTTTTTCTTGCAATAGGTTAATGTTTCCATTTCGAGCATTTCATTTTCTACAATTAGTTTAGGATCTGATTTTATTACATTCACTCTATTACATCGTGCTAGCAAATGAAGGACACATTGTATGCTACACATATAATGCCTATACCTTTTAAGTTTGTATGAACCACGGGTTGATAATTAAAGTTGGTAGCCTTGGGAGTTGCAACATTCTTGTTGCAACTCCGAGGCTCATCACCTCTAATGAGGAACTTGAAGAAGTTTAGTGAAGCAGAGACATCCCAGTTGAAATGTGAGTAGTCCATATGCCAATGATCACCAAAATGAAGGCGATTATAGGCAAGTTTCTAAAGCATGTAGATTTGAATTCTATGTATGGAAGAAATGGTGAAAAAGAGGACATAATTCATGGGGCTCTAACTTTTAGCTTAGTTATCAAATTTTCACATATGATCAGTCACTCGAACGGTAATTCCAAGAAGGTTGCCATGATCTACCTATAATTTTAATATGAGGCGAGAAATTATGTAAAAAGTTGAGGAAAAGTTAGAAGAGTCCTAAAGAGGCCAAAAATGGCCTAGCAGGTTGTGACATTCTATAGGGCATAACTTACAACGCGAAGGTTTAAATCATGCAAATAAGTAGTGAAAAGACACCATTGAGAAAAACACCATTTTGGAAAACCCTAAATTTGAAATTATGTGAAATTTGTGACGAAAAATATCAGGGGGAGTTACAAGTATTGGAAAATTGGTAGTTCGCCTAAGAATTCTAGACAGCATATCATTCAGCCTAGGAATCCTAAATTAGAAAATGAACAGTCAATGGAAAGCTAATGACTGGAAGATCAAGACGATGAACCCATAATTGTACTTTGAGAAGGAAATATTGAATAAAATCCCCTAGAAGGTTACAAAGTCATGATGACCTTCATAGTAATAAGGGAAGTTACATCAAAAGGATTGAATAATTAGTTTCTAGTATGACATGGAAGTGGAAATAGGTACAACTATAATCATAACAATTGTGGGAGGTACAGGCGCTTGTTAAATTAGACATGAATAATGGGGAACAACCTGGAAACCATACAACCATGGAGATCTTGCTATGGAAGAAATTAAGCAAGACAATTTCTTTAACCCCCTCATTGTTGTATTTATGATATTAAAGTTGATGTGAAAGTTATGTGTTGTATATGCACAAATGTGCGTTGAATGCATGTTGTTTAGTTGCATTAGGGTGAAGTATTTATGCAATACATCATATAAAGGCTAACCAAGGTTGTTGTGTTGCTGGTATTTTAGCTATCAAGATAACAACTGCATGAAGCATAAGATCTGTAGGCTTGTGTCCTTGAATTCCATGAAGGCCTTGGAAAAATGAATCACCTGAAAGATTGTTAGTCAGAGAAGGGGATGCCTGGACCTAGAAGGCCAAGTGAAATTGAGCATTGTGATTAATGCATTTTCATATAAAGTGGATGATTTAGTGGTTAAATTAGCCAGTGTGCCTAGGATTGGACTCTGAAACTGACAACAGTGTGATTGTTTGGCTGATCACAATTGATTCAATGCATTTTGGTTTGAGATCCTAGGTGGATTTGAGGGCTTGATGGCTCTGGTTTATGGCTAGAATAGTTATGGAGTCAACATTTCAATGATTATTACAAGATAAGTATCGATTCAGCTACATGCTTTATTTTTATATATTAGGATATATGGTTGGTGAATTGAAATATGAAAGAATAGGATATTTAGGGGTCGTTTGTTAGTTTTGTGAACAAGGAATTACCATTAGCAGTAAAAAAATATTCGAGAATTGATTCAAGTAAATATACCAGTCAAAATGTTGGTTGGTATTCTAAGGAAAATTAAGTATAGTTGTGCATTGACACAAGATGAGTATTGGAAAATCAATAACTTATCTATGAAGCAAGTTCATATATATGATGGTGACAGAACATGATAGAAATTGCATGTAGGAATGACATGTAGTGACGTTGCCATGAATTGAATGTAGGAGCCTTATGTGGTGAATATAGGGATATTTTTTTACTGGGATTTAGGTGGCATAACATGGAAGCAAATGGTATAATAGGTTATACAAGATTTCTAGCAGGTTTTGTATGCAAGTTGTGATAGGCCTTTTGTTGAGTCTTGACAAGTCACAGGCCCATGCAGGTGAATGACAACATTAATGACAAGTTTTGGTAGGGGCACAAGTCATAAGAAGTTTAGTACAACTTGGCAACAAATTTGAATAAAGTTCAACTAGAAGTTCACGCTTCGATTAATCATTGCCATGAAGAAAATAATTAGCTTAAAAGGCATTTGGAGAGGAAAATGCTTGAACTTGAACATAAATGCCAAGAATTAGAGTAAGGAGAAGGTTGATGATTGTAACATATTGCAAATGTTTTGGTAATCGAGTATAATGTTGGTGATGTTGGAAGTACATGCTCATTGACATGGGGCATGAACCTCTAGGTCATGTTGGTGTGTGGTTGGCACCAGACTGATGGAGGATACTCTAGGATGAAATCATGTAAGAGGACATTGACTTGCATTTACAGAGCCATGGCTCAAGCCATTTTGCATCAGCATAATTAGATTGTGAATATATCATGCACTGAGGATAGTGCATAAAATAAGGGAGGGGGTGGGGGGGATGTGGAGGATTGTAATAAATTGCCATTCATAATGTAATTAAATATTATTAATTAGGTTGCTAAGCCCGAACGATATTATGAGCCCTGCATGCACATGTAATGAAACTAAATATATTGTGGGACTAGCGTGCCTAGACATTTATAAGCTTGTACAGGTCATGAGGCATTAGAGCCTGAACTATAACTAATGTAATAAAAGTTTGTTAAAACAATAATAAAATAAGGTTGGTTGCGGAGCCCACTCCACGAAAAGAGTATGGGGGGCGCAAATCCTGAGAAAAAGGAAACAACTGTGATCTTTGGGTGAAAGGTGCGCCTTGGAGCTCACGTGGCTCCAACGAGTGCCACATGGCTAGTTAAGGCCATGCAGTTATAAAAATGGATTTTTACTCATTATTCAATTATTAATCAACCAATGATGGTGGGAGGGGGATTAGTTAGTGAGTCCGAAGGTGTAATCTGAGGCTGACTAAGAGATTAGTAAGTTATTATCATATCTCCTAGTAACCTATGTCTTATTCTTATAATAATAATTTTTAAATGCAAGGCACTTTCCATCTTACACATGAACAATTACAAAAATATGTATTTACATACAGACCTTACTTTGAACCATCCAACTCTCTTCTAATGATAACTTGCATTAATCTTATCTTTGTCATCTCTTTTTAATAATAACATACATGATAACAAATCCTAACTTGCGTGATAAAAAAATCTATTATCATAATAATATAATATATATAAAAAATGCTTAATTTTGAGAAAATACCGAAGTATGTACAAACCTGACAAAATTGAATTGTTGACAATAACCGTTAAAAGTAAAGGATTATAAAATTTTATTAAAATAAAATAAAATATGTAAACAGTTGTATGATTTAAATGTATTTAAATAAAATGAATGGTGCGTGAAAAAAACCATTTTTCCAAGGTAAACAGAAAATGAGCATGAAAAACATTGAGGGTGGCCAAATTGTTGGGCACGTAATGGAGGTTGACCTACGAGTAAACGATGAAGGTGACAAAGGCATTATTAACGATTTATCAGTTCCATTATTAATGATTAATTAATTAAACCACAGTATATTGCAACTATATATATTGCATTTTCCCTGAATCACAAAAGCATGTAGCTCCATATTTTTCACGTGCGTCATGTGTGGAATCCTTAGAGGTGATTTTTTTTTTTTTTAAAATATTATTTGATATCTTGATATATCTCGAAAAGTAGTGGGAGAAACCAAATTGTAAGCCACATGTAAATGCTTATAGCGTTTTTTTTTTTTTAATATATTAACATTGGGCATATTGATTAAAGTGATAGATAGGAATATTGAGGATTTGGATTTATTCATTTCTCTATGAGATCTTCAAATAATACTATCACAGCTATGATATAAAAAGCTTAAATCTAATCACATCAATCTTTAAGATAGGAAAAAGTTTAAATCAAATCACATTAATCATTAAAAAAAAATTAAATTAAATAATATTAATGTTTTGTTGTTTAAAATATATTTTTAAATGTACAAATAGATTTACGTTGAAACTTGTATCATGATTTTAACATGAATTTATGGATGTATCCACAGAGTTAATGGATCCACGGCGATTAAGTACATGTCAGAGAAACATGTGAAGAGTTGGATATTGGACACAATTAATAGATCCACGAGAGGTGATTAAGCACATGTGAAGCGCTAGATATTCGACAGAGTTAATGGATCCACTAGAGTCAATTAAGCATATGTTATGAAACATACGTGAGCCGAGTTTGATTCAAGCTTGAGACATTTGGCTTTGACACCACTTGTTGAAATCACAATTGTGATTACACCAAAATTCACAAGAAGCGAGCGAACTCAAATTTTTAAAATTCTCTATCAAATTTTGATTAAAATTGACCGAAAGAAAATTAATTTTTTCTATGATTTAAGACGACCCTTTTTTTTGCCAATAATTTTTATTCACAATTTCATTTTACAAATTTGCCCAAAAAAGAGTATTAAGAGCACAAATAATTTTTATTCACAATTTCATTTTACAAATTTGCCCAAAGAGTATTAAAAAAAAGCACATATTAAACTTTGCGGATAATGACCCCATTCCTATCTCCACGTTAAAATTATGGTTACATGGGTGTGTCCCGGAGCTTATAACAGTAAAACATTCTTCTCACGGATTACCTGCTGGTCTCCACATATATACCCCTATATATTGCCCCTCCTCATCATCCACTGCTACTCATCTCCGCGCTCAAGAAACCTAGGTCTGAGAATGGCTAAGAGATTTGCCGTTCTGTTGTGTGCGCCTGATGAGGGCTATTTGAAGAAAAGATATAGCGGTTATTTCACTCTCTTTGCCAACATGCTGAGCGAACCAGAGGAAACTTGGGATTTGTTTAAGGTTGTTGATCACCAATTTCCTGCGACAGAAGATCTGTGCAACTATCATGGCTTTGTGGTCACCGGGAGTCGTTATGATGCCCACGGAAACGATGCATGGATCTTGAAACTCTGCAATTTGTTGCAGACAGTGTATACAATGGGCATTAAGGTCCTCGGTATCTGCTTCGGCCACCAGGTGCTAGTCTTATCCACTTCACCCTTTCTTGGTTTCTTGATTTATTTATATAAGTGCCTTCAACGCCGCATTTAATTACTTACAGGTTTCTTGTTCTCTGTCAAGCAGGTTCTGTGTCGAGCTTTGGGAGGAAAAATTGGAAGAAATTTAGGTGGATGGGATATTGGAGTGAGGAAAATTAGTGTCTCTGATAAACTCTCAGCAAAGTATCCTGCCTTGAACATCCCTTCTGTGATTAGTATAATTGAGTGCCATGAAGGCAAGGTATTCTTCCTTCACACAGATTTCTTTTTGCATTTGCATTAGCAATTATATATAAACCTAGTTGGCCTTCTAAATTCTGAAGTTTATGATTGATTTACTAGCTGTTACAGTCTCACCGAAACAAAATTGTTGAACAGGTGTATAAAGTTCCGTTAGGCGCAGAGATAGTGGGTTCCTCAGTGAAAACAAACATTGAAATGTTTAGTTTGGGTGACAACATAATGGGCATCCAAGGCCATCCAGAGTATACCACTGACATCTTGTTTCATCTCGTCGATAGCATTTTGGATAAGAATCTTACGGAAGTAAGTTTAGAGCAAGTCCTTAATCTTTCAGTCCTTGTTTAATTTCTCAAGATGAAGACATTTGAAAATGAAACATGGAAGCTAAATTAGCTGTTCATTCATGAACAGGTACGCGTTTTTCTGAATTTTCAGGAGAAGATGAAGGATGATGCCCAACCTGACAGAGACATTTGGCAAAAAATATGCAAAGCATTCTTGAAATCTGACCCTGACCCTACAGTAATGAAGAGCAATATTTAGCAACATGTAAGAGTTGGGACTTGCCCCCGCTCTGGAAGTGGAAATGTTTAATTGACTAAAACCTTGGAATTTGAATCATCAGTTCAAAGCCCACCAGCAACCCAAATTACCAAGGATTCAAACCATAAATTATGTTGTACTTAACCACGGTTAATGCTATACATTATGTACTTGGTGGGACCTTACAAACATTCTTGGCACTAATTAATTTAAATGGAAATAATTGATGTGTTAATAAATTTAAGCATAGTTTTTTTTTTCCTTTTTAATGTGTTATTGGGTTGGAAAATGTTTATTCTCACTATTATGGAACTGCATTTCTTTTTATGTTCAATATGGAATTGACACATATCATATAAATTAGTCTAATCATATAAATTAAATGACTAGTAGATGTTTACAAGTATTAATTTATAATAAGTATCAATTCATGACAACTGTCAAAACACTTTTTTTTTTCTTGGAAAAAATCATTTATTTCAAAAGGAAATATACATCTCGAGGACTTATATGTTTGTCTTGAGTTGTAACAACTTCGCATATCGACAAAAAATAAAAAAAATAAAAAAAAAAACATAGATTACCAACATGATTATCTAGATTTATCTTTTGACATGTACCAATTGTCCCATTTTCTTTGATCCCATTTAAAAGACTACAGGGTAATCATGATGGTCTTGAGGCGCTAACCTTCCTTAAACTCATGTTACTCAAGTCTGGTCTACCCACTTGACCTTGGATAACATCTTTTGAAAGGTTAACTGCTAAACTATTTTGTTCCCTATATATGTGTTTGCATGTGTATCATTCCAACTTTTGGATCTCCCTTTTGACAACTCTGAGGAGATGGTACACGTTGGGTATAAAGATGCCTGTTTTTCACTAATCCAATCAACCACCATCTTTGTGTGACCTAACATTTGCAATTTCTTTAAGTTGTGGTAGTTTGTTGTTTAAAACAATGCCCATATGGATGAAAGTTCTGCCCTAGAGTTGGATCCCCTTCTCGGAGAATATCGAATGTGCATGTAATGGAGTTCATTGAAAAATAAAAATGCATTGACACAACAAATGGAATGTTTTCCTTGTCTTGCTCCGTTCAAAAATCCCCAGGGGATCTTGGCCTCTAGAATAGGCATGATCAAGACTCTTGTTTTCTTCCGCTTTCTCTCACATTTGAAATATTTTCATGATGAATTGATGGCACCCATCACAATCTCTTTAGGAATGTATTTTTCTTGGAATAACGCAAGATTTATTTCCCACCAAATGGTGTGGAAAAAGAAGTAAGGAAGACAAGTATTTCATGAACTGATGGGTCTGATACCCACTCCAAAAGATTGTACTCCAATATGGTTGTATCCAAACTAGCATGCACAAGATTAAAAGAGGCTTTTGCAAGAGACTGGACCTTCTATTCAAGTAGGGACATTCAAAAAATAAATGAAAATTTGTTTCTATATTTTTGCAACACAAAAAGCATCGACTCGAGCCTTGCCATCCCCAACTCAATCCTTTATCCCAGGTTAATAAATATGTGTGCAGACTTAGCCATAGTGCAATATTGCACTTCGATACGCTATGGTGTTTCCTGACAAGGCGCCACCACCAAATTGGATTGTTAGTGAGTTCCTCTTCCATCTTTGTTGTATATCCTAATTTTGCTGTGAAAATACCAAACCTGGTGTTCTTTTACCAGGACATATTATCTTTGTCCTCCTCAAATAGTCTAGTCATAGTGTTAACTAAAAGATCAATAAAATATTTCCATTCATTGGAATTGACACCTTATATTTCAAGGGATTCCATAGATCACCATCCTTGACTTCCTCAAACCGAGACTAGATACAACCGAATGCCTTCCAGGCGGAATATGTATTTCAGGTGTAAAGATCTTATCAGGTTGTCTGATAATTTGTATCATCCACCTACATAGGTCTAAGGATCTTGACCAATCTTGATGCTCCTACTACCCTTAACCTTCAAGACAATCCAATTACAGATCAACGGGAAAGTTGAGGATAGTGTTTTCCATACTGTGGAGCAATTTATAACCTGCTTCCTTGGATTTATTATCCATTCTATGATTTTTTTTTTCCATTGAAGTATTTATTTCTCGTGGTGTGTCCCCACGTTGATCTGGAATTTAACATATGCAAGCATCAAAATAATTACTTCATCACAGATCTCAATTTAAAACTTAAATAAAAATCATAGGAAATTGACTAAATTATACATACATATATATATATATATATATATATATATATATACCAAAGTAGATCCATTTTAACTCTGGATCTATCAGGTGTCAAGAGGTATCAAATTTCTCAAGGTGCAAACTTTTCCTCAATTTTTCACTCAAAAAAGAGGTTTGCACTTTGAGAGATTTGATCCCTCTCGATGCTTGATAGATTTGGAGCTAAGATAGATCTACATTGGCTCTCCTCAACGTTGTCGCCCCTCGCCCCCAGACACATATGCGCACACACAGACACACACACACACATATATATTCAAGTAAGAAACCTATCGTAACTCAATTAGGCAGTTAAGCTCTAGTTGAATCTCAATTCATTGGCATTCTTTAATGCTATTTACATTAGCTAGTGGTACTTTTTGTCATTTATAACTTGATGAGACAAAAAAACATTATTAATCAAAGATGTCAAACTATTAAAACTAAAGTATTATTAAAATATATGATTTTTATATTTTACTTCTTTATAATTAGTATATATACATATTTAATATAACAATAATAATACATAATCATGTCATTAAACCATCTTTTTTTTAATTTTCTGACATGTTTATAAAATTATCGTCTTAGTAGTAAACATTGTTAAAAGAGTGATCATGTTCGTTTGGGTATTTTTCTTAATATGGCTTCCTGCAGAATCCTACAAAGGAGAGGTACTTGAGATAAAATAAATCTTCTTTCTATTTTAAATTGAAAGGTACTGGAGAGGTCCTGGGGGCAACTCAATTGGTGATTGAAGTAATGTGAATTTGTGAAAACTAAGAGATCCAAGATTCAAATCCCCCTATTTGTAACAGGGTTAAAGAAAAGGTACTTGAGAGAAAATAAATATTGTTTCTATTTTAAATTGAAGATGCACAAATCCTTGATATACTAGAAAAAGACAAAATCATACATTTTACACCCCTCAATAAAGTTGTAAATGTTTTGTTATCACAAATGACTTTGAATAAATAATATAAGCTATGGCCAACAATAAAATTGCGGGAAAAAGTGCTAAAGAGAGTTTCATTCACCAGAGAGTTAGAAGACAATTATTCCTCTCCCAAGAGATAAATAATCTCAGTTGGGACAAGGGAGCCAAGAGGGTGAGAGGGAAGAAAACTTGAGGCAAAATTGGAGACTTGGTATTGGTGGAAGGAGGTCCAAGAGAGGAGTAGAAGCTTCGAGCTTCAGAACCTGAAACATGATGTTGTTGAAGGTTGGAAGACCACTTCCATTTAGGGTATCCTTGAGTTGGTGGATGGGCAGTGGGATCCTTAAGATAAGCTGTAAGTTTGAGTTCTTAGGTTGTACTAGTAAGGTCTTGATGCCTTGAAAAAACTTGAGTGGTCTCTGTCAAATAATTGTTTTGGGAACAAATTGTCTTGTGGGGGGGGGGGCCAGGGGGGATTGGACGTAATTTCCATTCTCATTGGCTGGGTGGGGCACTCCTATTCCTGTGATTTTTTTGCTGGACCAGACAACACATAAAGATAAGTATTCGACTTAATATTTATGATGAGTTATTTTTTGTCTCATTCATGTTGGTAAACTTTATTATGATAAAACCTTTTCACTTTGTGTATGTTAAGATTTATTGTATTTATTGCATAAAAGAAATGGGTGAAGTGTATGTAAGATTTATTGTATTTCTTGCATAAAAGAAATGGGTGAAGTAGGTTAGTTCCAGGATGAATTATTGAACAATAAAGAACAATCCTGACTTCAGAAGGAAATACTAGAACACTTGAGTGTTTAATAGGAGAAGAAGTTAAACGTTCAATTAAATTAAAGTAAATTTAGATAGTGCAGACATAGTTTATATTATATCTGCATGTAAAAAGATATAAAGTTACACGTAGTAATCTAATCCTATGGTGTTTCAAATGAACTAACTAGGATATAAGGACATTTGTTGCAAACAATATATAAAATAGGAATAATTCCAGGACATGGAACAATTAAGTAACATATTGACATAATTATGGATTTATTGCCTATTGTTGACTAACAACATGGATGTTTAGTAAGAAAACTTGTACCACATGATTGAATTAGTTGGAAAATTATTCATGTGGTTCTTCTTTAAAAAAAAAAAAGGCATTAATTCTTTGCAGGAGTTCAAATGGAAATAAAATGCAATAATAAATTTGATAGGGAAAGTATTGTAGAAACTTTTGCAAAAAACTAGTGTAACTAACCACTGCACATGGAAGTTAATAGAGAAAAAAAACCAAGAAATTATTATGTGATATGATTGAAGATAATGGTGGGTCAGATGAGGGTTCTATAGGGACAACAATGTAGACCCTAGACTAGGTTATGCTAACTAGCAACCCAGGGTTCGGTCTGGAATATTGGGCAGAACATCTCCAGGGAACAATAAAACAAAGAATGAAGCCCTTCAAGTTCTCACAAAGGTTTTTAAGCCTTGATGCGCAACCTTCCAAACTCGACTCTAAAGAGATATTTCTCCGTGATGTAAGCAGATCGAACAGATTGTTCGTAGATGCAGAGCAAGGAGATAACTCTCAGACTCAGAACACACAAAGCTAGAAATTTCTCTAAGACTCAAACTCCACTCTCTCCAAAACTCAATTGTCCAAATGAGCCTGACTCCTCTTCTTATATAGGATGAGAAGGGGACAACTTTCCGACAACCTGGTAGACCATACTTTTTTGTACAATAATTCCGAGATGTGGATCAAATGAAACCAAAAGTCAGAGAAGTTATCTGAGTCTCGGAATAGTACATGACAACTATACAAAGTGGAGATTTAAGATAATCCCACGAAAACTATAATTTCTTCTACATATATGGGAGATTTTTGTCCGGAATCTCAAGAAAGAAAACCCAGTCGCTGTCATAGTCAAGAGACAAGACTTTATTGTACACTGTGGATGCTTTATATCAGGAGCCCACATGAACCTGTGAATATTTAATTATGTCCCTAGTGTGTTTGTACCAAGGAATCTCCCAACTGCTAGATGATCATATGCTCCATTGGTGTGCCAAGCCTTTGAGTAAATTCTTCTAACAATCATTGGTTTTCCCAAGATAATCTGATGTTTGATTTTGGTTAACACAATCCATTGGAAGTGTCCACTCATAAAGGTCTTCATTATCCAGTGTCCACAGGAGAAGCTCCACCAACCACTATTGAGAACTCATGCCCAAATCCCAAATGTTATGACATTCCTTTTCCTCATGATACCATCCTATTGATCCATGAACTCCCAACTCTAGAAAACGAAGACTCAAGACTTACTGAAATGTTCAGTAGGATGCATCCCCCTGGAATGCCTAGATATGGCCTGGGATATATTGAATGACTTGACAATCGAATTTCACAATACAGATTTGAAAATCATATTCCTGAAGACTGCAAAAGCCTTCTATTCCAGAAATTTATAAGTTATTTTCTTTAATGGATGGATGTCCAAAATACAAAATTGATCCCAAATCGATGAAAAGAATGTTAAACTGGGATTTATACACTCATCATGATTCAAAGGCATTTGATATAAGCACACCAGGTGTTGATAAAAGAAATATACATTTACAATGAAAACAATACATGGAAGATACATATTCCTGGATTTCTTTTCACAGTTAGAAAGAAATAGAAGAAGTGCAAGAAGTTCACATGGTAGATGCAGAGATATCTTCTGCCCAAAAACATTCATGGACCAGCCATGATGGCACCAAGATAGTCACTACCGCCACTTTTCCACCTTTCAAAGGAATATTGTTAGGTGAGTCTAGTAATGCAACAAAAGCTATTCCTTTGGTCCCCAAAGATGAATCTGCACTTGATATTGATGGAAGAATACAGAAAGCCAATGAGCGGATAAATTGGATAAATACTGCTCTTAAAGGATTAGAAATGAACATGATCAAAACTCAGGACATAAGGACTATTTTGATTCTTTACATGTTTATGTAAAAGATGTAAATAATAATCTGAACAATGTAAATGATTCTATTTCTATTTTGAAAGTATTCATTAGAGAATCATCTATTCGAATAGAAAGCATAAAAAATAAAGTAGATTTTGAATTCAAAACTTCTAACAATCTTATGGGAGAATTGGATGAGAAATTTGAAAACCTTTCCATAGCACCCAAAGATAAGTGCATTCCTTCTTCTATGCTTTTTAGCCACCCTGTAAATATCCAACATGCTATTAAGAAAGTAGAAAATTTTCCCTTTTTATTCCCAAAAGAGAAACCAGAATTACATGAGAAATCTCCCAGCAGTTCACCAAAAGTCACCTACTCATTGCTTTCAGAAGCTTTCACTAAAACCAAACATCCTTAGTCCTCTGAAAAGCATTTAATTTCCATATATGAGCCCCTCTCAAGCCAGTTTTCCAAATATCTAGCCCCTGATCTAGTTGGTAATGGTAAACTTCCAAAAACTTATACCTTTCATACTGGCTCTTATAAAGAATGGGACATTGGCAATCTCAACACTGGTCAAATTAGGAAAATGATTGATCAAATGTTTACTAAATATAAACTTATGTTTATGTGATGTAGGAGGTTGACGAAAATGGGGTGGTATTATGGAATTAGACTACTGGTTACCTTTAGAACCAATCACCTGTGCTTTAATCAGATTCCATACGTGTATTTCCTCCTAAGGGTCCCACCTCCCTGACCAATCACCTTCAGTCCTTCTTTGACTTTTCCTTTTGTCAGGCACTTCAATCCACACTGTCAATTTCACTCCTTCAAATGCAATGAATATCGCGTCACCCGCTCGCCAACTATCTTGGTCGATCTCCACCTTCGACCAATCCCGCCTGATCCAACGGCTATCGCGCAATCTTGCGTGAAATCTTGCACGATCGATATTAGGTCGAGAGCACGTGAGAAAAGTTTTCTCATGCTACGTGTCACCCACTTAGGTTAATTGCGTGAATTTTAGAAATATCGTTTACCACTTTTAGGGTGCACGAGATACCGCTTACCACTTTCCATATACTACCCACGTGCTTAATTCATACTTTTAAGAAAGACGCTTAAGGAAATATTTAGCGCTTAAGGTCAATATTAGCTCTTAATACTAATTGACTATGATTTATAAATAAAATGTTTAAATAGAGAAAAATACTCGATTAGGGTCCAGAATGTTGATACACAGATACAAATGAATTTCTGCATCAAGATTAACACGCAACACCACACTTAATCATTTATTCAACAAAATATAATTTCCAGAGTCTTGGCCTTCTTGCTTGATTACAATAGTTTGTCTGACCTTTGTTCACTCTCCAACCCTATCTATCACACACCTCTCGCTTACTTACTCTATTCTCGATCATCTAATCCCCCTGTCATTACATTCTTTCCTCTTTTATGAATCAAGTCCTATCCTAATTGCATTGACAACTCAATCTCTATTTTTATCAACTCAACCATTAAATCCCTATTCTTAAGCTCTGATACACACCTATACTAACAACTTATCTCCTATTCTAAAAGTAGTACAATATTTTAATTATTACAATAATTGGAGTAAAGATAATTTTCGAGAGATCCAACCCTCTCTACTAAGAATTGATTTTGACCACTCAGGTCAATGAAATTCATCTCTTGTTAGCCACAACATGTCAACATATAATCACCTTGCTCACTAAGTTTGGATGCTCTTGCATAAGACTATCGGGGAAGAAAAGAATCCTTCATCAAACTTTCAGGATTGACTCCATACTTTTGTAATTCTACCGTTTTTATCCAACTGGAATCCTCTATTGGTTGTCCCCTCCCTTTGACTAAATATTGAAAATAAACATGTCCTCTGATTCTTTTGGATACTCTTTTCTCCAAAATAGCTTCCACCTCTTTCTTGACTATCTTTGGCATTTGTTCTTCCCAATTTAAAGTTTGAACTTCATCTCCTGCAGGTTCTTCTGTAGCTCTGACTCTGTCTCCTTATATGAATACAAATCTTCAACATTGAAGATAGGTGATATTGCAATCCCTTCTGGGAATTCAATTTCATAGGCATTAGATGAAAACTTCCTCACAATTCTGCATGGCCCTATCTTTTTCATCTTTAGTTTATTATAAGTCCCAATAGGAAATCTTTCTTTTCTCAAGTATACCATCATTAGATATCCCACTTGGAATTATTTTTCTATCCTCCTCATATCAGCTCTCTGTTTGTATTTTCCACTGTTTTCCTCTAATCTGTCTTTGACATCTTCTTGTAGTCTCTACATATTCTCTGCAAACTCTTCAACTTTTGCACTTCTCCTCTCTTATTTACCCAAATTTCTGAGTTCATACACACCTCTTGGATTCATTCCAAAAACAATCTGAAATGGACTTATCCCAGTACTTCGGTTTGGAGTGTCATTATAAGCAAACTTAGCTTGAGCAAGTGCTAAATCCCACTGCTTAGGATTTTTATACACTAAACTTCTCAATGTTTCCCAAGTTTCTATTTACCACTTCAGTCTGTCCATCTGTTTAAGGATGATATGCTGAACTAAAACTAAGGTTGGCACCTAGTTTCTTGCAAAGAGTTCTTCAAAAATTCCCAACAAAGTTAGTATCCCTATCAGACACAATACTTATAAGCAATCGATGTAACCTTACAACCTCTGCAAAACAGATTAGCAATATGTGGTGCATCACTAGTCTTTTTACATGCAATGAAATGTGCCATTTTGAAAAATCTATCTACCACAACATAAATGGAATCATTCCCTCTTTGAGTTCTAGATAACCCCAAAACAAAGTCCATACTAATTGCATCCCATGGTTGGTCTGGTATTGGAAATGGCTGGTACAATCCTATGTTTTGGCTTCTCCTTTTAGCATGCTGACAGATTCTGCACTTCTCAACAAATTTCTTAACATCGGTTTGCATCTTTGACCAATAGTGAAAAGCATTTACCTAATTAAAGGTTTTTTCTTGTCCAAAGTGACCAGATAATCCTCCACTGTGTTTCTCCATGATTATGTTTTCCCTCATAGAACATTTGGGAATGCGCAATTTGTTACCTTTAAACAGTAAACCTCCTTGGATAAGATAATCTAACCACTGACTTCTATTATGAACTATTGGATTTTGTACAGTTGCATAAATATCTTTGAATTCTGCATCATCTTTATACATATCAACCATTTCTTCAAATCCTACAACACCAACTCTTAATTCTTGTACAATGAAATTTACCCTACTCAAAGCATCAACAACTTTGTTCAACTTACCACTTGTGTGTTTTATCACAAAAGTAAAACTCTGTAAAAACTCTACCCACTTGGCATGTTTCTGGTTCAATTTTGGTTGGTTGTTTATGAACTGTAATGCATGATTGTCATAATATAATACAAACTCCTTTGGTAGCAAATAATGTCTCCATTTTTTTAAAGCTTGCACAATAGCGTAAAATTTTTTATCATAAGAAGAATACTTCTTCTTAGCTTCTCTTAGTTTCTCACTAAAGTAGGCTATTGGTCTCTGTTCTTGACTCAAAACTGCTCTAATTGCAACTCCACCAGCATCAGTTTCAACTTGGAAAACTTTCCCAAAATCAGGTAAAGCTAAAACTGGTTTTTCTGTAATTTTCTTCTTCAGCAACTTAAAATTTCGGTCTGCTTATTTTGTCCACTTGAATGGTTGATTAGTCTCTTTGATTGTTTCAATAATTGGTGCACAAATCTGACTAAGACTTCTGATAAATTTTCTATAAAAACTTGCAAGACCATGAAAGCTTCTTACCTCAAATATGTTTCTTGGAGTAGGCTAGTTCCAAATTGCTTGGACTTTCTTTAGATCCTGTCATGCGGAAAGAGTTATGTTTGCGGACAAACCTAACCTCCCTAGGAGTCTAAGACTCTCTAGTGACATAGTGACAAACAAACCAAAACAGAACAATCCTTCTCTAAACACACGTTATTCTATGAGAGATCAAGTGTTTTCCGATCTTACCTTAGGTCCAACGCTTGTTGTAGCAGTCCAGCCTTGCTGATCCAGATGAGCTCCTCCTTCACTTTAAGACCTGCATACACTAACAAAGCAAACGATTACATAACACCTGAATATTCATCATAAAACAAAGCATATTCATCACATAGACCAAGGAGTACATGAAATAATTCATTAACAACAAATCATTGAGAAGAATGGACTTATTTGTATTAAGGAAACAAAAAAGGAACCATTACAACCTGAGCCTTGGTGTTGTGCAAGCTCCTCCCAGGGTCCAACAAGAGATTTCCTCTACTTTGACAAGCTCACCCACTCCCAATATGGCAACAAGGAAGGAAAGTGATCTCTCCTCACAAGTCAACAATGGAAGTCCTAATTCCAACAGCATTTACCCTTTGGAATGTTCAGCTTTCAACCTCCCCTCCTCTGGCCCAATGCCTGTATTTATAGTATTCTAGAGGAGGTTATTCAGTTCCAACATCAATGGGATACTCCCTCTTTTGGATGGGGTAGTTCCTCTCTTGATGGAATAAGTTCCTCTATCATAGGGATGCATGAACCATCTGGAGGCGCTCAATACACGTCAAACACTCTTCTAGAAGGCTCTAGAAGTGACCACAAGTAACTTTTTTAAGATGAAACTCGCGCCTTTTGACCTTTACAGGGGTACGCACCCATACCTTACAGAGCGTACAAGTACGCAGGTACAATGAGCTTGGGATGCATACACGCAGGCAAGGTAGAGAGAACCTGCGTACCCAGAGATAAACATGATTTTTAATGACTTTCTCTCTTTCTTGAAGTTTAACATGGATAGCAGAGGTATCAAGCTTGACAAGGAGGATAATATGACTATTGATGGAGCCATAATAACTGCAGATAGTCATGGTGACAAATTTTAGTGTAACAGATTGCCCCCTAAAGTGCGAAGCCTGTAATAGATAAGGGTTTTATATCATCTAGGAAGGGTGAAGTACTTTATCATTTCAAGGATTATCTCGTGGAGAGCCTGGTCAGAACCTGAAATTTTCAACACAAAATACATGTATAAGATTATATCATCGCTGAGGTAGGCATTCCCATACTCAGATCAAAACTTTAACTAACAAACTAACTATTCTGATACATGAATGATTTCATAATACATCATAATCATAGACTCGTGTAGACACAGTATGGACGCAGCCATCTGTTTATGATTTGTCTACAACATAATGAATACAAAACTCCTCGCAGCCTGGATGGTGGAAACTAGATCCAGGTTCTTCATCTCTACTTCCCGAATTGGTACGATTCTAGCCATGTGAATAAATGAGTCGATGTCGAACATGGTAGAAACCACTTGATTACCAGTCAATGATGTAAACTGTTAACAAGCGTGAGAGAGACCACCAGTTATGTCAATGGTTCTCAAAGTACCCAGCACAATCCATGAGATGTGAATGAATGAGTCGATGTCGAACATTTCATGAAATCCTTCGATCGCAAGCCAATGATGAAAACTGCGGTCGAAGGCGAGAAATCTGCCATTAATGCATGCAGACTCCAAGGTGCTGACGATTTCTAAGTCAACTCTCTAGATAATGTGCTGATGTCGATAGAAAGTGACTTGTTGCAGGGGAAGCCCACAACACGAAATCATAGTTCAAGTTGAAGAAATGTTGCTGCAAGGACTGACTCAATGATGACATGATGAATGATAGGTATTTTGCAGTTGAATGTTTTGTTTCAGACCTCTTGAACACATAACGACACAACAGATGGTTTGGTGATAAATGACTCAAAGTCGACTCCCATAACCCGGCTAAAAATGTCAAGTGATTTTTGGTCAACTGTGAGGTAAAGGATTTCCCAACCCAGGTGAATGAATAAGTGTCGTGTTCAAGAGTGGTAGTAAGGTTTTTCTTGAGACAAAAGGATATCAAATAGGCTCATTCTTCTCATTTTTCCCCCACCATTCTGGCAAGTACCTCTTTATTTTTTACAAGCTTGAGGAGGATAACATATGCTTGTTTGTAAGGTCATCCTTCGGATGAGTCCAACTTAGTTTTTGATTCGAACCCTAAGAAGGAGTGGTCCGTTCCTGTTTGTAATAGAACGGTCTTTCGGTGAAACTTAACGAGTCCAGTATAGGAGAAACTCGGCGCTTTTCATATTTAGAGAGTCTGAAAAACTTAGAAGACTCCAGATTTAACTTTTTCGTAAGTTGTGTCTCCTAAGCCCGAAAAAGTATAAAATAATACCTAGGAGAACCGCTTGATCTTGCGACCAAGGATATTTTCATAGTTAGTGTCTTTGACCTGAAAAGTAAAAAGCGATCAAGGACACGTCGTTTTACTTCCAATATCGAATTTGAAACGACAAAAATCCGGCAATCTTTTCCTGTTTTTACGGTCAGAAAAGGGCTATAAGGGGACCGTCTTTTAATTCCGTTTTAACGAGTGTAAAAGAAACGCTCGGCAATCTTTCAGTTTTTAGGAGTCAGAAAAGGGCTTAAAAGATGACTCTGATGTCTGATTTGTGAAAAAGTGACAAGTTTCCCTGAAAGTCCCTCTGTCCTGCACAAAAGCGAAACATTACTCATACCTGTTTGAGATGGGTAAAAATGCATTAAAATGACCTTCCATGGTGAAAAATAAACAAATATAACATTTATTCATCCAAAAAACCTATAAAAAGACCTTTTACCATGTCATTTTTACCATTTTACTGTTGAGGTTGAGAACAGAGCTTTTGGCAAGAAACTTCTCGTGGAGATTGCGGAAAATCAGACCGTCGGAATCGAACGCCGTCACCTCCAGGTAATCCAAAACATCCTCCTCTTCAATTTCATCCGTT
>APFE031308667.1:66040-144358 GCA_000404065.3 Pinus taeda | reverse complement strand
AAAAATTTTCTTTTAAAGATGATTCAAAGAAGAAAACCCCTAAAGATCCATATGATATGGAGGGTCTACAAAAGGTCCTCAAAACTATGTCAAATGAAATGGTTGAAATCAAAAACAAGTAGCAGAAACTTCAACAAAGAGGCCATTTAGAAATTTTAAGAAACCTAAGTCAAAACCACCAAATGTTATATCTAATGCAGACTCAAATCCTGAAGAGGAAGAAGAAGATGAAATAGTCTTACCATCCGATGAACCCGAAGAAGAGGAGGTTGTCGAATGCCATGGGATGTGGGACTTCATTTTACCTAACTCCGATATAGAAAATGAACAAGAAGCTTTCCCTGTGACTACCAGGAGTAAAGGTACTCCTGAACCTGTTCAGTCAATTTCAAAGAAAAGGAGTGTAGGTACCACTACTATAAAAGAAAAGGTTCCCACAAAGAAATCGGCGGCTACAACATCCCAAAATCAACCATCATCCTCAAACATACCTTCAACATCTAAGACGTTGGTAATATCAGATTCAATGGATTACAATATTATTGATGATATGAAGAAGACAAAGGCAAACATTACTATGTTTTAACTTAGCAATCTCAAACATCAGCAGAAATTACTTCTTAAGGAACTAAATGTAGTACCTTCTTCACCTCTTCCTAATGCTGTGATCTCCAAAGCTACAAACAATTCAGGTCAACCACCTTCTGGTAGAGTTGAAGCTACCGATGCAATTTTAATCAGAGAAAGATCAAATTCTCATACTCCCCCTTTTCTCTTGACCTATGAGATCTATAATAGAAATATACACAACTGTTTGATTCACTCAGGGGCATCCTCTAACATAATGCCAGCTTCATTTTGCTCCAAACTGAACATTGAACCCCAAAAGTCTGCAATTCATATTGTACAGTTGGATAGAACCAAGGTCCAAGTTTTAGGGGAAATCAACTCTGTAACTATCAGGTTATCAGCTGATCCACGAGTGGTTCAGAGAATTGATATTTTAATTGCCGATATACCTGAATTTTATGGTTTAAGTTTGAGTAGGGATTGGTCTGAGAAACTCCACAATTATATTTCTACCGATTGGTCCCATATGTGGCTACCCTATAAAGGAAAGCCAAATCAAATCAAAATCGATCGAGAGAAGCATATGACCCATACTGTCACTGAATTTGAACAAGAGAATCAACCAATAGCATTCAATAACAATATTTTGGGGAATTACTCTTCCGAATCATTCTTTGGCAATTTCACTGCCCAACCATCTCCTTTCTCAGTAAATAATTTCACATCCCAAATTGAAAATTTTTCACAAACCGATAGATCAAGATGTGTCAATATTGCTGAGGAAACTGTAAATAAAATTGTTGATAATTCTTTATTTTGGTCACTATACTTTGATGGGTCTAAATCTAGTGAAGGCACAGAAGCAGGGTGTATTTTAGCTAGCCCTAAAGGAGAAAAAACTATGTTATCATGTAGATTGGAATTTGAATGCACAAATAATATGGCTGAATATGAGGCCTTAGTTCAAGGACTATATAAAGCTATTGGTCTTAAAGTCCAATATTTTAAAGTGTTTGGTGATTCAGAAATTGTCATAAAACAAGTTAGAAATACAATTCACTATCTTTCTAGTCATCTCAAACACTATCAGTCTTTGGTGCAGGAACTCATATCTCAATTTTTAGCATTCAATATTTCTCCTATCCCTAGATCCCAGAATGCAGTAGTAGACTTTCTAGCTAATGTTTCTTCTAAACTCCTACCTTCTGAAGATTACAGCCCAGATAGATTTTCAGTAGAGTTAATTTTTAGACCATCAATTCCCGACAATGTCACCAATTGGCGACTGTTCAATCATGACGAAGACATTTTAAATTTCTTGACTTACGACAAGTCCTATGATGATCAAATCATTGATGAAAGCGATCATGACCTTCAAATGAAGGAAAAGCAAGAAGAAAACTCAATACCAAAACCAATGGTTAAGCTAGAAGATCTTTAAGATATTAAAGACAAGTTTAAACAGGTGACCAATTCAAAGCTCTAGAGTTCCACTTTAAGATTTGAATTGATAAACCTAGGTATTGAGGAAAACCCTCAAAACATCAATTTTGGATTAGGACTTTCTTTGGAAAAAAGAACAGCATTCATTAGTGTTAGCCTCTCCCATAAAACAATAATAAATAAATAAAAATTAATTAATTAATTAAATATTCAAAGCTAGGAATTTGTGCCTAACTCTTGGGTTGTTCCTCTAAGATAGGAGTTAGTTTAGGTAACTCCTATATTGGTGTGTTTCTGGTGAGAAATTATCTCAACCAAAAGTGTCTAAGATAGCACGCACTATCTTGAGATCACTGTCTCTCATCTATTTATTTGTAACACTATATTCAATTATTGAATGAATAATAATGAGAGAAAATACATGAAGCTTCAGCCTTTTTCCGCCAATATATTTTGTGTCTGGTTTTATATATGTGCTCAATATGTTTCTGAGTTGTTTTAATATGTATTATGTGGTATCAGAGCTAAAGAATCCTCTCCTGTGCGATATGAGGATTTGATGAGTGCATCGTATATAATTGTGTATTGTGTATGCAGTAACTAGTATGGATTTGTGCTAAGGAGTGATCAAGTTAGAAGAATATGGAAGAAATTAATTTGATGGTGGTGTTCGATTTGGTTTTTAAAATTTCACTTTGATGGTTTTTTGTTCCGGAGCTATCAAATATTTGTTTGTTGTGATGGTTTGAGAACTATGGCAAAATGGAGTCGATATCTAGCGTCCAATGCATTGGAGAGAAGTTGATTTAATTCAGAGAAGTATTGCAACATGCTTTTGAATTTCTGAAAATTTAGTTGGATTCATTTTTTAGATTCATGATCCGTTGAAGGCTGAAGGTGATTGGTGATTTTCCTCTGTAATACGAAATTGTTGATATCTTCTCTGCATTTGGCTTTTGACTGCCTAAATATGTGAATGCCATATTGTCTTTCTGTTGAAAGCTTTCCATCGGGGTTTACACAGGCACCAATGCTTCTAGAAATTTATTGCAAGGATTTAATGCATTTCCATGTTAAGGTTATGTTGGGCAGAGACAAAGTTGTTTCGTTTGTTTTTCCAAGGATTGAAAACATTCTAAGTCCCCATTGATGTCTTTAACGTAGCTGTCAAAGGGTACAAAGGAGGTAGAGAGCTAACGCAGCTGGACATTATTCTTGCAGAAGACAAACATTATTCGAAAGCAAATTCCTTAAGGATAACCGCCCCTGGTTTTTCACTCTTTAAGCCATTAACGACTAGGTAAGGATCAAGAAGCTTATGCAACTCCAGCAAATCTCAACCCTCGAGCCTGACGTGCTTGCATAAGAAAATCCACTTCAGCTGTTGTCATTACTACCTCCTGTCTCTGTCTTCAATTCTGTAGAATATTCATTGCCTGTGCTATAATGTAGCATGGCAAAAGGAATCCAGCAGTTCTTAAGAGGGGTGTGAAGAATGTTGAAAAATCCTCATCTCCTCCAGCACTAGCTATAGCTATGGCGTGACGTAGAAGCAAAAGGGCCATGAAAATTAAAGTTGCAGATCAGCAACATGCAACACCACTTGAATTGCTTGTTGTGTATTCATCATATTCAACTTCCAAAAGGCGGTGTTCTACTGCAGCCATAGCTATCACACGAGGATCATCCAGGTCCAACTTAGATCCCCAGTTTCCACTGATATCAATGGCAATGCCACCAGAATGAGGACGTTGAGGTGCTGTATACCCATGTTTGTAATTATGTTGGCAGATCTCACACGTGGTGTCTCCTTTCTCATTACACCATCATTGCACACATTTACGATGAAGCATTGATCCCTTTTATCAGTGCCATTGTAGGAGGTCCAGACATTTTCCAAAATGAAAAATTTTGTGAATCTGTGCTATCCAGTCAAGAGCACGTCCAACGTTTCTTGTTTTGAAAGGCCCAAGACTATAGTAATCACCGATGAATGTCCAGGCTGTTGATTAAATATCGTTCACGTGGTTGCTAGCGTTTAATCGTGTATTGAAATGACTTTCATAGATTTCTATGAGTTCTTTCAAAATTTGAACATTGGATTGCCGATTGTATTTGGGATCTACGTGCAAAGTGAAGTTTTGTACAGTGGTGGGAAAATTGAAAATGAAAACTCAAAAAACAAAACAATGTTGTCGTTGTTTTTTTGTTCACTACAATACCCGGAGGAAATCGAACTCGCGCGACAACCAACGGATACCAGCATTTTCATTTTGCAGTCAGTCAGCCAGCGTTCCAACCAGTTTGTGTGCCAACGCTTTAAGGTAATTTCCAACGTTCCAATCAACGTTAATGATTGGTGAAATTAAAAAGTGGAATTGGTAATTGGAGTTTTTTTTTAATTGTAATTGTGATTTGCAATTAAAATCATATTTAATTTGGAGGAATATGATGAATGTGAGAGGAACGACTATGGTTTTATGACCATAAGTGAATGTTTTTTTAAAAAAGGAGCTTCTACATGTGTTGAAATTGCCCAGTGAGTGGATTTACTTGACATGAAATTGGAGATGCATTTTTATATGCATGAAAGTGGTGAGATTGTGAGTTGAAAGGATGGTTTTTCACTCTTGGTAAATGAAGAAATAAGGAGTGTTTCCATTTGTATTTGGAGTGATAAGGGAAAGTTGTTGTAATTCAAAGTATTGTTTTACTTTGAGAGGGATCGTGTCACTATCCATTCAGATTTTGAAGGCAAGTTGTTTCAAAGGGATGTCAACTTGGCATTATCATTGCTTCAGATGTACTCAGTGATTAATAAAGATATCATTTTTTTGGTGTTGATGTGTCCTAGATCCGCCCGAAATTGAACAAGGGGATCTAAGGTACACTATGTGTGCTTGATGGCACATGTGTTTTATGGATTCATGTTTTTGCTTTTTGATCTGTGTCTAGTTGTGACACATCAATAATTTCATTTAATATCGCATACATAAAGCAAGCACAACACATAGCTGCAAGGTCAACACTACACCAAATAATCAAAGTTTTCAACATCGGCATTCTACCTCAACAAACAAATTCACTCAAATACAATCAAGTTCATGAATCTGCAAACTCCATCATTTCAAAGAAAATTCTATATCACTACAATCAAGTTAATGAATCTGTAAACTTCAACGTTTCAGAGCACAGTCTACATCAACATTATTGAACTTGTAATCAAATTCCAATTGCATTGAATTGTAAGGGTGCATTCTCGGTTGAAACCGACACCCAAGTCTTGAACTGAGTCAAATTGAATTCATTGTAGTGAGTCATTAAAATCAATGTAAGATTTTTTGGGTGCATTTTCGACAGTGTTCGACACCCTTCCTTTAAAGCACAATCAAGTGAGTTCACGAGTTTTAACTCTAAATGAAACACACAACAAGTTCACATCTCTTGCAAGCGAGCGTGAGTATTTATTCAAGCAATTTGTGTCAAAATAGTACAAAGTTCAAACCTCCAAGCAAGCCAGAGTGAAGTTCATTGCAGCAACCAAACAAGTTCAACTCTAACACAAATCAAGTTGAGATCGACGTCAAGCGAGCGTGTCTATTCCTTCAAGTGAGCGTGAAGTCATCAAGTAAGGCAAGTGAGCATTCACACAAACATGATCATCATCAAGCGAGCGTGAATTCCAGAGTTTAAGAAAGAAAGTTCTACAACTCTAGCAAGTGTTCCCAGCAAGTGTAATGAGCAACAAATCAAGCGAGCATGCCATTCAAGTCCCATAGCAAGCGATCCTGTCATGCAAGTAACAAAATCAAGTGAAACAGTTCAAAGCACGACATCTACGACAAGCAAGCCTAATTTCAAATAAGCAATTTCAGATGGCGCAACATATTCAGTTGTTAAACATTCTTCACAGTTTGATCATCTCCAGTGATGAAGACATGGTGCGCATCAGCAAAGAAACTCTTGCTGATCTTTCACGGCATCTACGACAAACACATGAAACAATTGAGTTCCTTCAACTAGAGTCGCAACTACAACGAGATGAGCTGCAACAGAAGAGTGCTTCTTCCAAATCATTCAACCATACAAATGAAGGTAAAGATGTTGATTCCAAATCACTTATCCAAACAACTTCAAGTGTCGAAGTTGTTCAAGATCAATTTCAAATTTCTTCCAAACCGATCACCAAGCCCTGGGAAGAGATTCAACATAACAAGAATCGACGAGGCTTAGGATATGTCACTGATGACACCAACTTACATATCCCAGATTATTCCAAGCCAATTAAGTTCGTGAGTGCAGGATTTATTGAACCACTCATCTCAATAGGTTCTGAGAAAGTTGCAGACAAACAGAATTGCACGCAACCTGAAGTTGATGTCCAACTGACATGTTCTCATTGTCAAAGAACCGGTCATATGGAAGATCAGTTTTTGATCTCCATCCTTGTTGCCATTGTGGTAAGCCCAATCATTCCTCAGAAAAATGTCACAACCAACAAAAATCAGCCAGATTGAAGATACATTATGAATGGATCGATCCTTGGGAATGGTCATCCGCAGTCAAAATATTGTCTCAGTTCTACAACCGACTACAATCACACATAGTGCAGCCAGCAATGAACCGATGATGGTACTCTCATGAAGTTGAACAAGGGAGTACAATATTGACACTCTCCTACACCTGAAGGGGGGGATTTCAGAATTCAGATATAATTTTAAGAAGATTGTCTCTCCTTTCAGTGGACAAAGGGGGGAAATGTTAATGAAATTGACAAGTGGTTGTCCGACTGAAAGTCTCGACAACATCAGCAAACCAGCCAGTGGGCATCTTCATCAGCCAGTGGGCATTTTTCATCAACAGTGAGCATCAACAAATTCGACAGTGGGCAACCAACAACAAAGCAGTAGTGATCAGCTTTCATCATAGCAAAAGCAACATTGAGTTGTTTTTCGACATCTTCAGCTAGTGGGCGATTATCATCAGCAAATACGCCAGTGGACATTCATCAAATTGTGTCAGTGGACATTGGATGCTGTTTTAAAGCAAAGGAAAGTTGGATCCTTTTGCGGCTTGGCACATGATGGAGTTGTCAAGCGTCCTTCCGAGATGAATTAGTCATGCAGCTGACTCAGTCTCTTCATATTGCAGTTTCTTCAGCATCCAGATTTGGCGGTTTTTTCAAGGAATATTTTTGAGGATCAACATGAGAACTTGGAAGATGGTTCCTTGTTCTTATTTTGGATTTATCATTGAAGGGAGGAATGTTAGCCTCTCTCATAAAACAATAATAAATCAAAAAAATTAATTAATTAATTAAATATTCAAAGTTAGGAATTTGTGCCTAACTCTTGGGTTGTTCCTCTAAGATAGGAGTTAGTTTAGGTAACTCCTATATTGGTGTGTGTCTGGTGAGAAATTATCTCAACCAAAGGAGAAATTATCTCAACCAAAAGTGTCTAAGATAGCACGCACTATCTTGAGATCATTGTCTCTCATCTATTTATTTGTAACACTATATTCAATTATTGAATGAATAATAATGAGAGAAAATACATGAAGCTTCAGCCTTTTTCCACCAATATATTTTGTGTCTGGTTTTATATATGTGCTCAATATGTTTCTGAGTTGTTTTAATATGTATTAATTAGGTTATTATGAAAAAATAAATATTTCTTCGCTTGGAAATATGATGATTTGAAAACATACGATGCATCGATCATTCAACATACTATTCCAATGCTTTCTGAACAAAAACCAGTCCAACAAAAGTTAAGGAAAATCCATCCTAACCTAGAGAGTCAAATAAAAATCGAACTAAACAAACTCTTGAAGGCTAAGATCATTTTTCCTGTCAAACATTCAAACTGGGTCTCCAATATGGTGCCTGTTAGAAAGAAAAATGGCGACATCAAGATTTGCATAGATTTCAGAAATCTTAATAAAGCAAGCCAAAAGGATAACTTCCCTTTACCTACCATGGAGCAGATACTCCATTCAGTAGTTGGTTCTGAGTTAATGTCCTTTTTAGATGGTTTTTCAGGATATAACCAGATTTTGGTCCATCTTGATGACAGGCTTAAAACTACCTTCAGAACTAAATGGGGAACTTATGCTTACCAAAAAATGCCTTTTGGACTTATCAATGCAAGGAGCTACATTCCAAAGAGAAATGGATATAGCATTCAAAGGATTGATCAATAAAACAATAGTTGTCTATTTAGATGATATTACTATATTTTCCAAGAAAAGGTCTAATCATCTACATGATTTAAAACAAATCTTTGAACGCTGCAGAAGGTATGGTATATCACTCAATCCAAAAAAGTCCTTTTTTGCTCTTAATCAAGGAAAGCTCTTGGGCTTCATTGTTTCCAAATATGGTATTTATATTAATCCAGATAGAATTAAAGAGATTTCTGATATTCCATTCCCTCATAACAAAAA
Organism: Pinus taeda; assembly: GCA_000404065.3. Lineage (NCBI taxonomy): Eukaryota > Viridiplantae > Streptophyta > Pinopsida > Pinales > Pinaceae > Pinus > Pinus taeda. The sequence goes on along the minus strand of APFE031308667.1, from coordinate 135,898 downwards.
ATCCATGTAGTCATTTTTGGGTCAAATTAACTTTGTTAAACGATTCGTTCCAGATTTTTCCCATATTATTTTACCATTGCAAACATTGATTAAGAAAAATTCAGTGCTTAGATGGGGATCTGCAGAAAAGGACGCATTTGATTCTATCAAACAATCACTAATTAACGCCCCTGCTTTAAGCACTCCCAATTTTTCAAGTCATTTCATACTGCATACTCTCGCATCCACCTCATCTTATGCATCAGTGCTGACTCAGATTAATGATCAAAACTTGGAGGCACCAATTTCATTTTACAGTTCAAATCTTCAAGGTGCTGAACTTAATTATTGAGAAGTTGAAAAGCAAGCCTTTGTTGTGTACAAACCCGTCAAACACTACAGACCCTTCCTCTTAAAAGCTCGCACAAAAGTTATAGTTCCATTTTCAGCAGTAAGACACTTACTAGTTTACAGGGAATTAGGAGAAAAAAGGGCAAATTAGGTCACAGCATTACAAGAATACGACTTAAAAATCAAGCCAGCAAAGATTGTTAGAGGCCAAGGCTTTTGTAGGTTATTAGCAGGAGCATCCAACATTCAAGAATCAGAAGGTACAGAACACACTGAAGAAATCAATCAGAAAGTATCACAAATCCTGAATCACAATATGCAGATCTGATTTTTTATTTAAAAAATGGATACGCACCTTCTAATCTTTCCTATAAAAACAAACGTGCCATTAGACTAAAAGAGAAAAACTTCATAATTGTATATGATGTACTTTTTAGGTGGAATTATGATTCAATTTTATTAAGATGCCCAGAAAAACCTGAAGTGAAAAAAGTTTTGCAGGAGCTACATGACGGACCAGCAGGAGGACATTTTGGAGCTGATACAATAGCCCACAAAATCATTCATGCTGGATATTATTGGCCCACCCTGTTCATAGATATGCACGAATACGTAAGGAAATGCCGAAGTTTTCAAATCTCTAGTGGAAGACAAAAAAAACCAGCTTTCCCTTTGCAACCAGTCAACATTGAACAACCTTTCGAGCAATGGGGATTGGATATCATTGGGGAAATCACTCCACAGTCATCCAAACAACATAAGTATATCCTTACTGCTACTGATTACTTTACTAAGTGGGTTGAAGAAATTTCTCTGAAGATAACAAACTCTGAAGCAATTATAGAGTTCATAGATCAATTCATTATTACCAGGTTTGGTGTCCCAAACGCTCTTGTTTTCGATAATGCATCTTATTTCTCTGGAAATTCTATGTTTGAGTTTGCTATCAAAAGAGGGTTTAAATTGAAATATTCAGCGAATTACTATCCCCAAGTTAATGGTTTAGCAGAATCCACCAATAAAAATCTCGTCAAAATCATTAAGCGAACTATTGAGCAGAATCATAAAAACTGGCATAAATCTTTGATATTTGCACTATGGGCTGACAGAATAACACAAAAGGCTTCCATAGGTACTTCTCCATTTAATATAGTATATGGAAAGGAAGTTGTCATACCAACCAATTTATTACTTCCATCTTTAGCCTTAGTGCAGTTTATTGAAGAAAGTCCCTCATCTTCTATTCAACTAAGACATGATCAAATTTTAAAATTAGAAGAAGAAAGGGAAAAATCTAGAATTATACATGCAAAACATTAGCAAATTATCAACTCATATTTTGATTCAACTTCATTCGGTTGAAAACAATTACAAGTTGGTGATCTAGTTCTCAAATGGGACAAAGCCCATGAGGATAAAGGAAAACACACTAAGTTCCAGAAAATGTGGCTCAGACCATTTCAAATCAATGAGAAGATAGGCCATTCTACTTTCATATTGCAAGATCTATCAGGAAAGAGAGATTCTCTTCCTGTTAATGGCCTTATCTTGAAAAACTTCTTCTAATTTAGGAGGTAAACCCCTCTCCCTTGGTAAATATCAATATTCAGCAAAATTTGTGTTCATAGTTTTTAGAATTATTAGAAAATAAACTTGTAAGATATCTTCCATTGGCCTTTGCTATATTGAAAAAAGTTTCTCAAAAGAAATAGCTTTGATATTTACTTTTAAAATGGAAACCTTAAACAAAAGGAAAATTTCTAGGAAATTAGGTATATTTAGATTCTGAAACCCCATTTTATTTTTGTGAAATCTTCTCAAGATTTAGAAGTACTATAAATCATTTTAATGTTTTCAAATGGCCAAAAACGGTTATCAATACAAAAACAGAAACTGATTCAATCTTAGCATCTTCAACTCTTACCCTGTTATCCATGCTCTCTTAAGGAGAAAATTGTTCATCCCATTCATCAATGTTTATGACTACTCAGGGTGTAATTCTAAAATATATTTAATATAAAAGATAAGGGGTCTTATTACAAGCCTTCTTACCATGATCATTGGGGAATAGTTCAACTGACATTACCAATACTGCATACCAAAACAGGGTAATGGCATATAATTATAAGACAAGGGGTCTCATCACGAGCCAGCTTGTTCAGTTAAATTACAACCAGTGAATGCCATTGTCAAATAGCTAGCCACCAAACCAGGACAATGGCTTTTTATCTTGCAAAATAAGAAAAAAGAAAAGAGATACAAAATATGAAAGTCATATTTCTGGATTCATTCTTTTAATTATACTCTGAAATGGATGGGATAATGGACGATTAAATGGTTAAAAGGTATCCTTGTCGAGACTATAGACGTTTGCTGGCAGCAGAGGCTCTACATATGACAGAGGAGTCATTATAAAGCTAAGTTGGAAAGGTTTTTTGTTTTATCATTATCAACCAATTAAGGCTAGTTTAAAACTTAGAATGTATTTAATTTTAACAAGAGAAGAAAATAGCAAAAATAGTTATTATTAGATTCAAAATTTATGTATACCTCGTTATATTAGAATTCTCCTCTTAGATAAGATTTCTATATAAAGAAAGTTTAAGTATTTCAACATTTTTCAGAGATAATTGTTTCTCCCAGTGAATCTCCAATTGTTGTGTTGTACAACAACCCCCCATTTCATAAAAATTTTCTTTCTAACTATAATATGAAATGGGTCCCTTTTAAACATAGATGTGTGAATAAAATTGGTATCAACTCATCATTACAAAATCCTTCATCAAAAGGTCCAAAAGAAACAATATATTATAAACCTTTTGAACAAATATGAAATCGGTCTTATGAATAAATATATAATTCTTTATTATTGTGATAAAGCGATCGCAAGATCGCATATCGCAACAACAAGGAAAACATAATATAAAGATTTCAGAGATCTGTGGTTTTTACTTTTTGAGTCTTTGATCGGAGAATCCATAGTAAGAGAATTTTTACACCAACGTTTCGAATCCCAAATGGGATCCATCATCAGGGTTAAGAGAAAGATGATGGATCCCATTTGGGATTCGAAACGTTGGTGTAAAAATTCTCTTACTGTGGATTCTCCGATCAAAGACTCAAAAAATAATATAAAGACCCATTGATTTACCCCGATCCGAAAAGTGAATAACTATCGGTTATCGAGAAGACTTGATCAATCTTCCCTATTTCCAGAGCAAACGAAGACAGCTAATGTAGTATGGAAAGAAGAGTTTAACCCTTTCGATGACCTAACAAAGCTTTCTCAGTATGCCTGAGCTTATTCGGCAGCCACTATGGACAAGGCATCAGAAGTAAGTAATCTACTTAAAGAAAAGGACCAAACAATTGTTTTGTTGCAATCACAGGTGTCTGAAGCACAAAAAAAAATTGAACAGTTGGAACAGCGATTATCAACACAACAGTAATTAAACAATCAATTGAATAAGCAATTGCTTGAAGAGAAACAGAGAATAGACTCAAGCACAATACAAAAGCAGAAAGAATTATCCGAAGCATTGGCCAGGTTAAAGGCGATGAATGAACTAATGATAAAAATGAAAGATGAGCAAATCGCTCAGCTGTCACTTCAAGTAGAGAAGTTCAAGAGTCTTCCACAACCTGCCGATTTTAGGTCCGAAGCACTACAAATTAACAAGGCATTGGTTACACAGTTAAGACTGTTATGTCATAACATCTCCCTAGTTGAGCCCCTTTGTGATATAACAGCATCAATAGTTGACAAATCATTCGATCCTAGGCAGGATTTGGAACAGGCTGATGAGACTCTAAAAAATTTGCTTGCTTGGCAAGACACCAATGAGGGGTAGGCAGCAAATCTACCCAAAATCCTAGAATCACACAAGGAGATACTTTTCTTAGAATGGCAGTTGCAGCTGATGAAAGCAGAGAGAGAGGTTTCCAGATGTAGATTATCTACAAGTAATTTAATTGAGTTAATCAATAACACTCTTTATCTGTCTAACATGATTTCATAATGCACCACGGGTAAATTTCTGTCAGCTAAGACATTGGAGCAAGCATGCAATCAAGATTTGGAGAAGAATGGAAGATTAATCGCTGGCATCCAAAGTTTAACTTGGGATTCCTATCAGTTTTTCTTAGTAAAACCATACAGTCAAAGGGCCGCCCTCAAGTGTTCAACCGATGTGATCGGTTGTATCATTCCCGAAATACATGATGCCACATACTCAACTCAACTCCATTCTCGTCTCAGTCGTCCCCAGAATTGGAACCGATGCTTGGAATCTGCCAACTCAAATCAAAGGGAGAACAGCCGAAACAATGAATCATGCTGCCGACTACCAACAAACCTGCCGTGGAGAAGATATTCAAGATTTAATTGTACCAATTAAATCATTTTATTTTTTTAGTTAGTTAGTTTAATTAGTATTTATAGACCCTTTCATGCATTTATAAAGGGTCCTCAGTTTTTGTATAAAACTCAAACCTGGAAGTTGCACTATTGTGCTTATGGTATATTTTTATAAAGACTGGGCCAGTGTTCCAAATTCTAACGAAGAAAGCTTTGATGGGATGTGCACTATTACCTTGATGTGAAAGTATTTCTAAGTTGGAAAAAGGAATTTGAATGTGATTGATATCGAGAATGATTCACAGCACATATGGTACTATTATCTATGATCTTGTTTTATTCTTTCATGTGAATCGTCATTTGATTACTCTTGCTATCATTGAATATATGTATGTGTTTTCAACAGCAATCCTTATATTTTTCACTATTGAATGTTTAAGGAATGCTATTCTTTTAGTCATATATGTATCAGTGATATATAAAGGATAAGTGTAATAATGTTTTAATGATTACTTTGTTCAACTACTTGAACAAAGTAATTATCATATGAATGAATGTCTTTGTTTACCAATAGAGTCATCTATATGCCTGTTTGTGGATAAAGATTATCAAACGTTACACTAAAAACAGAAATTTCTCGGGATATGATAGTTATTCATATTTTTACTTTTTAGATTAAATCATTCATCCATTACCATTTTATTAGAAAACCAATCATTTATCCATCCCCTTTTTATTCATCATTGGGAAACTGGTCCCGTTATTTCTAGTCGGAGCCACCACACCAAACAGAAAAGGAGTTGCATTAAGGTCTGGACCGGGTCGTTTTCCCCGATGTTGTTGCAGCGATTTTCAAGGCATCAACAGAAGGTTAGGGAGAGGAGGATTTGTACTACTTTATTGTGGAGTACCACTAGCAGGGACTGAGTCATCTTCAAATAATAATTTCCTCATCAAAAAGTGCATATCATCATCTACTGGAGTATGCTTGTCAGACATCATAATTGAATGTATAATTGGATCAGGCTTATCAAATCCTCCCAACTTTGAGTGGTGTATATCTATCCCAATCGAACTCCCAGCAACATTTCCATTAGTGCCTCATATCTCAACAAAAGGAGATCCCTCATTCTCTCATTTTCCTTGCAACTCTGGACTACCCATGTTATTCCTTCACAATTGTTTCTGGGAAAACTAGTATTCCTAAAGAATTCTAGCCCTCTAGGTTTGGAAGCTACCTAGAAACAACAGTTTAAAGCAATTCAATGAGTTCTTCTATGTGTACCAGATAAGAGAAAGATAATGGAACCAACCTGGAACTCCCGCTTAATCCCTTGCTTGATCTCTGTCTCCTTTGGTAGATCCTGCAACTCCTCCCCATACTTAACACGCTTGGAGAGTACCTACACAAGTACAACAGCAAAGAACCATCAAAGCATCGTGATCCATTACAACATAAACATTACAAAATCAGATATATAATGAACAAATGATAGCATTCACAAATGATAGCATTCACAATTGCACAATCATATGGGAGAAAACTTGAAGAGCTTTATTAACAGAAAGGTGAATTACAACCCAGTTGTCTGATCCAGCGCCATCCTCCTAGCTTCAATCCTTATTCACCTCATGAAATAGCAATATCACACCAACAAGAATACAATGCTCTCCCCTAAATGACAAACTATCAACCCTTCCTTGCAATTCACCGTATTCCAGCCTTTGGATCTCTTGGATGGGATATCAATTTATAGATATTTGCAAGGGTGTGAGTCATCCATGGGGTGATTAGTGTCATTCCACTTGTTACAATTGGTTCCACGAGAGAAGGGATTGGAGATGGTTTCCTAGTTCCCTTGTTCATCCTTGGGCGAATTCAGAGAGGCAAGTGGCACAGGAGAAGTTTCTAGAAGATTCCATGAGAAACCAACCAACAAACTATCCTGGAAATTTGTCCATCCTCACCCATCACACCCTATAGAAGGCCTAAACAATATGCATCACACCCTAGCAGTGTACCACTCAATATGCATCACACTTTGCCAGTGGAGTAGTCAGTATCGTTTAAATTAGGCAATTTCTGGATGGTTTCTCATATGGAACTTTTAGGGAATGATGTATTCAGATGACTATGTTCCTTTAGGGTATGAAACAACTCTTTTAGGGGTTGACGAGCCCTAATATATCGACATATAAGTCTGAGGTTGATGTGCCCAAATATGTCTATAACAATTGCCCCCTAAAGTATGAGGTCATAAATATTCATGTCCGTTGAAATGCTTTATCATGAGGATCCAAAGTTTCGAACTGGAAGGTGACCTGCATAAGTTACAATACAATACATCATCATAATATGATTTTCATGATATAGTTGAGGGAGGCATTCCCATGCTTAGCTTTATAAATTTCGTTTCACGTACAAAGATCAGATAGTCATCTGCAGATACAGACTTGTGATTCTACAGATATAGAGTCGCAATCCATGATTAGGATGACCATCTGTGTAGAGCCTTTGTACATTTGACGTTTTAAAATCCCTGAATATATCACAGCCTGGATAGATGAAACTAGATCCAGGGTCTTCAAACTCGTTCAATCTTTGCTCGATGTACAAGTCAAACCATGTGAAGAGATGCTCTGAAGTTGAACATGGAAAGACATCGCCTGATTACCAGCCAATGATGTGAGCTGTTAATAGACGTGAGAGGGATCACCGATAATGATAATGATCCTTAAGGTACTACAACACAATTCATGTGGTGTGAATACATGATCTGATATCGAACTCCATGCAAAATCAGTCAAAGGCCATTGATGTCAACCTGTGGCCGAAAGTGAGAAACTTGCCATTGATGTATGCAAGCTTCAAAGCATTGAAAGGGTTGTTTCTAAGTCAACTTCTTGGATAATGAGCTGATGTCGACAAGAAGCGACTCGTTGTAGGAAGGCCTTGATGTACCCCACATCTATGACACGAAATGAAGAAAATGATTTCTAGAGGTGAAAATGAACTGACAACACAAGGTTCAGGAATGGTGGCCATGAGAAAATGAAGGTTGGAGGTATTGCAGTGTATGAGACATTAACTGGATGACTTCTCTTGAACATGTCGGCAGCACTGAGATGAATTGGTAGCATTAACCCCAAAATATGGATGGTATGAAAGATCAATGGTATGATGGTCGGTGAATGAAATAAACCAACCCAAATCAATTATGAAGATGAAGTGAAAGTGTCATGTTCAAGAGTGACTTGCTACCATAAATTCTTCAAGTTTTTTCCCCTTTTTCCCTAGTCATTGCTGAACAGTACCTCTTTGTTTTTGTCAAGCTTGAGGAGGATAACATATGCTTGTTCTATAATTTTCCCTTCGAGCAAACTTATCACTATTTAATGTTTTAACGAGTCTAGCGACAGTGAAACTTGGTCTTGTCTAGATGGACAAGTTTGTCGCTATTATTTTAACAAGTTTAACCACAAGGATGACTCGATCCTTTTCATGTTTAGAGAGTTTGAAAAAGGGACGAAATGAAAACTCCATAACTTCTTTTTCATAAAATAATCCCTCAGGTCTGAAAAAAGGATAAAATAATACAGGAGGGATGACATTTCCAATAGTTTAATGAGCTGGAAGGGACAAGCACTCAACAATATTTTCATGTTTAAAGAGTCTGAAAAGAATTTAAGGAGGACCCTATTTTGAGGAACAAGTGGTGTCTAGCGTAGCAACTAGTTCCAGTGATGTTGGAACTTCTCAAAACATGTTGATTTATGTGAAGAGGTTGGCTAATAAGACCACTCATTGCAACTGTTCCTCAAAAAGGGTAAAACAACCAAGTGAAAGTGTATGATCGACCAAAGGGATGGTGGCGATGGGATGAACATAACCAATGCTCAAAAGGCTGTTAGAATGGCAATCAAAAGGGTTAAAAAATGAAAATGGGTTCATTTTTAGACAAGCTTCAACCATAGGGAACTATGATTGGATTCAATTTCATGTTTACACAAGCTTGAAATGAAAAATTATGCTTGAGTTGGTTTGCATGCCCTCAGCTTGATGAAAGGGAGAGTCTCCTGTAACCAAATGGAAGTCACTGCGATGAAGCAGGACAGTTATCCAACACCTCTTTGGCTTCATCTAGATAGAAAAAGGTGAATGTTGTGATAGACCAATCACATAACCTACAGGGAAACTTATCTTTACCATTAGGTGCATGCCCCCCAAGCTTCATTACATTCACCTAAGTAGATGACTCATGGCTATCAGGTGGATGGAATGAAGGTTATTTTATGAGATCAAGTGAAAGAGTCGACTGGGATTTTATGAAATCTAATCAAAGACTCAACTTGGAACTTTTCTCCAGGGGTCCTTGTTTCATTTTTTAATGGCCTTGATATAAGACAAGGAAATCTGCTCAAATTCCTTGTTTCATTTTTTAACGAGCTTGACAAAAGACAAGGAACTATGCTCATAGACCGTTGTTTCATTTTTTAACAAGGTTGACACAAGACAAATAACTATCCTCAGACTCCTTGTTTCTTTTTTAAACAAGGTTGACAAAAGACAATGAACTGTCCTTGGAGACCCTTGGTTTCATTTTTTAATGAGGTTGACACAAGACAATGAACTATCCTTGGACTCTTTGTTTCTTTTTTAAACGAGGTTGACACAAGATAAGGAACTATCCTCAGAAGAGCTGTTTCATTTTTTAATGAGGTTGACACAGTAAAAGAACTATTTTCATATCCTTTGTTTCATTTTTTAACGAGGTTGACACAAGACAAAGAACTATCCTCAGGGGCCTATTTCATTTTTTAACGAGGTTGATACAGTAAAAGAACCATCCTCATATTCTTTGTTTGATTTTTTTTAACGACATCAGAACACATCACTAGCCTAGACCTCTAGATATGTTGCATTAAGTTCCAAAGCATTGTTAGGTTCATTGAAATTCATTTTAAAGTTGATCTTGTTTAGAGCTTGCCTGTTACACTGTAATTTATCACCGCTTTCATTCTCGGTCTTCCTACTGTGTCATGTGACCAAGTCCAACATGTCCATGATAGACAAATGCTCTCCTATGATACCAATTGACCCACTTTTCCAAAGTTTACTGCCTCATCGAGACTTTTGGTTAAATAAATGCGCTGATAGGCACTGATGAATTTTCCATGTGCGCTGCCAGCACGGAAGTACACCTGATTCCCGCGATGGCTCGATTTTAAGCACCAGTGCGGGGCTATGTGGAATCTTCGGCGATGATCTGACTATCTGCACTGTTCACTTGCGATGTCAGTGCTGAATCTCAGTCATGTGCCCGCGATGATCTAGATTGGGCAAATTGTTCCAACAGTCGGCCTTCCAGATGACTCCAGACCTGGTTGTTGGCCTTGTTTATGTCGCCTTTTCTTCCCTGGTGTGGCAGTTCCATCAATTGTGCTACCTTCCTTGATGATAAGCTCTCCCTTCCCCCCATTCATGGAGACTCCTTCTCCTATTTAAACTCTCACCATTGATGTGCATTGCTAGTTTTTGATAGTTGGCTAGTTGAGCAGTGTTGTTAGTGCTTGTGAGTTTGCTAGATAGCTGGTGTGAGAGTGATAAGTGTGGGATTTTTGATAACTAGTGGAAGGTTGTGAAGTGCCCATGATATTGTGTAAAACTTATGAGTGAGAGAGCTCTTGTATGTTGGGAGATCCATCTTCAAAGAGTGAATGCTTGAAGAACATGCTGGCTGGACTCTTTCTGAGAAGGCTTGTGACGTCAAGACTTTGGTTGTAAGTTGACTCTTATTTCATTATTAATGCAATCAATGATGCTTTCCTATGTCTTGTATGTAATGTACTTGATAGCTCATGGCTTCTTGACTTTGTGAGTAAATAGTTTATTGTTGTATCCGGTTACATGCTTTGTTGTATTTCCTTTGCTTTGTTTTAGGTTGATCACTCGTTGAGGAGAAGGAAGCGAAAGCTGGAGCAGCGCAATGGAACTCCATCGACCACCAGTTGAGGTAGGCCTCCAACTTGAACTATTTAAGGAAAGATATTGTTGATCTGTCCTTGTTTGTGACTAGACCCACTCTAGGGCTAGAGGGGTTGCCTCTGTCCGCAGAGGGAACACTTTCCTACATCACAAATTGGCGACTCCATTAGGGAGGAGCTTTAGCCTTTGCTTTTCTTATTTTCTCTTGCCTTGGTTTTTTGTTTTGGTCTCTTTTGAAGTTTTGGAGATTGGTTATCGATCCTTTGAGTTTCCTGGGTTAATCTAGGAATACACCTATTTGATTGAGAGATTGATTGTCTTTGATTTGGGAGTTTTGATTCGCCTGTCACTGTTTTTGAGCTTCATCGTGGATTTAATTGTAACATTCACGTTGTCATCGCACCCAACCTTTTGTAATATTCTGTTCATTGCGTAATTACGCCTAACAGACGTGATGGTTCTGGAAATCAGACCATCGATGGAAGTCGCGTATTCCTGCGCTGACATCGCTTTATTGCTAAACCGGTTGCTTCATCAGCACTCTGTTGCCTGTGTATTACCCACACTAATTGCTATAGAATTGATTTTGTTCAATTTTACCTCCTGAATCCATCAGTCTTGTTAGCCCCTTGCTTTTTTCACTTGCTTGATGACTTGTTTTTCACTGTTTATAGATCGAGGCACTCCCTTGTGAGCTTCGTTGAATGAATCTTGTTTTTTCGCTTATGTGACCTAGATCATTGTTTCAAGTTCCTTGAATCTGTTGGCTTGGTTGCTTGTTTGCCCAAGGTTCATTTGTGGCTTTCTGTTGCTTTGATTGAGCCTTCCCTTTAGCCTATTTTTGGTTGATTATTTAGTGAATGTTATTGAACCAATTTTGGCATTGATTCGATTTCTTTTCGCTACCAAGCATAGATTACAATTGTTTGGATCAACCGGGCTTTTCCACACTTGCTTGTTGCTTATTTGTTTCTTCTAGACTTAAAGGCATCAAAATCAAAAAGTTTGCATTCATTTAGTACGAAAGTGAAAGTAAATTTTCATTTCGAGTTTGCATATTGGAAAGCGAATGATAAAATCTCTCATTAGTAGTATCCATGCACTTTAGGAATTGGTGTCTGTATGCATTGAATGACTACCTTTATTGTCTTGGTTTTCTTGGTTTGGAAATGATCTCTCTACCCTCTCGTAAGTAGGTGTTCATTGAAGAAAAACGATTTTTGTGCATTCTAGCTGCATCCTAGGATTTATTATATACATACGGTAAGGCCTGAAAACTGAAACATAATCCAAGATCAACTCTAAAATGAACTGAATGAATCTAACAATGCATTGGATCATAACACACACTATTTAGAGGTCTAGGCTAGAGACGTGCTCCGGCGTCGTTAAACCTAGTCACTTTTGTTTTCACTCAAGGTTGGGTGATTCCTCCTTCTATGACTCAATAGTGGTCTAGTATGGACTTATGCTCCCACGTATCGTTGAGTATACGGGGAGACCCCACTAGGTTATCATCCTTTATCCATAGGAATCTGTGTCTGCTGCCTTATAAGCCGTAACGCACCGAACACAGCATTCAAGAAGATTGACTACCGTACGGAAATTCCTTGGTTCTCATACGATTGCCAAGGTGTATATGTAGTTTTACGGATTGCCTAGTAAACCTTTTGCCTAGTTCTCCAGAGTAGTCACTTTTGCTCCTTTTCGGACTCCCTAAAGGAAAAGGTTCGTCTAAGCACTTGTCACTTCAAGCTCATTAAACATTCGAAGGCGACTAGAGTCATCTTTTTGTCCTTTTCTCGACTCTTTAAAGATGAAAAGGTAAAGTTGTGTCCTTGTGTCTTAAAATTTATTTGGCCTCGTTCACATTTACCCTGTTAGATCTTGTTTGCATTAGCTTGAGTAGGGTCCTTTCTTGTTAGTTTTCCTAGGATTTTTGAATCGAATCGTCCTAGAAGAATCATCGATCCTGTCTCCTTCCAAGTGACCAAGGGTCTCCTTCTTCTATTGCTCTTGAGACACCGGTTGGTAGTGGTACTCTCCATGTTATTCCGAGTATCCAACCGCTGAACTCTCGCGCTCCAGAAGATGACTTTTACGATATCCATTGGAACCCTGTTTGGGAGCCTTCCAAAGAGGATATTCCTATTACTCCTCCTAGTGTTTCAGTCCCAATGTCTTCCTCTGACATGGATGACACATCCCCCATCGCAAGTGAAGCATCTGTTGTAATGAGTGGTGAAATTCCTATCTCAACGGAGATTCCACCCTTCAGTGTCACCCCTCTCAGTGTCACCTTGCCCTTATGCTATAGGGATTTGAGGGATGTTATTGGTTCTAGGACCTCCTTTATGGGTTCTATGTGGGATCACAACATCACTCCGAATTCGGGGTCTTTTATTCCTCAAATTCACAATACATTTGTCACTTCAATCCTGACTATTCCAACTATCTATGTAGCTTCTTCAGCGCCTGTTGTTGGTGCCGTCACTGCATCCTCGGTTGTGACCACTGTTGCTGGACCGTCCCCCAGTTCGGTAAATAGTGGCCCATCAACGCCTACATCCGAAGTTGTCGATCCTATGCTTAGTGCCCCACATTCTCTGGTTCCATTCCAGCAGGGGGGCATACGATTAGTATTTGCAAGCTGTCCAGAATCTGGGCTCGCAAGGTTTGCTCCATTACTATGATCCCGTAGGGCATCATATTTATCTTGCCGGTCCCTTGCCATCTCAGTCTGCAGTTGAGGTCTCAGTCCCATTAGCTGTTGCTTGGGGTACCTCTAGTTACGGTGGTGGCCAAGTACCCCCTGTAAATCTTTAAGGACCACCTTATCAAGGTCAACTGTCCTACACGCAGCGTCCCTATGGGCAACAATATTACAAACCATCTTATCTAGGGCAGCCTAGAGGCCCAGAAGGACAACCCTTTCAGGGACAACCTTCGGCCTATGGTGGTTCATCTTTTACTTATCTAGGGTAACCCTCTGGAAATCCAAGACAACCTTATATGCAACAAGGACAACCTGGGGTCTAGCAGAGATACCCTTCTCAGAAACCCTCTGGAAATCCAAGACAACCTTATATACAACAAGGAAAACCTGGGGTCCAGCAGGGATACCCTTCTAGGCAGGGTGGTCAGCCTTACGTATAGCAAGGCCAACCCACTGTCCAGTCTGGTCAACCATCTGGGCAAGTTGGTCAACCTCAAATCCAATCAGGTCAACCAACTTTCCAGTCCGCTCAGCCATCCGATCCATTAGGATAGCCCTCAGTTGTGCAAGGACAACCCACTACCCAGCAGGCTCAACCTTCTGGGAAAATGGGCCAAACTCAATCTCAACTAGGTCAACCTTCTGGCCAGGTGGCTCAACCTCAATCCTCTCAAGGACATCTCTCTCAGCCTGCTCAACCGGGCATGCAAATGGTTGTTGCTTCTCAAGCTCCACCTGGTTTTCAGCCCCAGTCTGGGCTCCATACCCAAGCTGGTCCTCAAATACAGGTTGGATCTCAGTCTCAACCTCCTTATCAAACGTAGCCTAGCCCCCAGGCTCAGTATGGGGCCCAACAACCTTATGGTTTCCATCAATCCCAGGCGCAAGCTCAATTTTCCCCGTATCCAATTTATGAACAAATGCAGGTGAGTCCTTATCAGAATTACCAGCAACTGCATGTTTCTCCTGCAGGTCAAGTTGGTAACCAATGGAATGCTGGGGGTTAGATCTAGGGTCAGTCGTCTAGTGATAGCTATAACCCCTATGGACAAAATCCCTATGGACAGAACCCTTATGGGCCATGTCCATCTGGACAAAATCAATGGGGGCAACCAACGACTGGATGGAACCCTAGTGCTACCTCTTACCCGCGGCCAAAAATGTCCTTTAATCCTCAGTTACCCTTGTTAGGGACGTTGGAGATGCCAGATGTGTCCAAACTGACCAATGATCCTATTCTTCATAATCTATATTGGCCAACAGTTCCAACTAAGATTCCCGGTGATTGTCCTAAATTCGATGGCAAAGCTGGAGAAGACCCCCAAGCCCACGTTATGACTTATCATCTATGGTGTTCATCAAATTCGTGGCTTGATGATTCAATCCAGCTCTGCCTTTTTCAAAGGATCCTCACTAGCTCTGCTGCTAAGTGGTATATTGAGCTAGCTCGTGGATCTTTTCACGATTTTAACTCGTTGGCAATGGCATTTTAACTCATTTTCAGTTGTCGGTTCGGTATGATATGGGCACACATCTCCTCACGTCCCTTAAACAGGATACAACCACGCACATCTCCGATCACATCCATGAATGGAGACGGCATCGTCATTTGATTAAGTTTTGGATTCCTGATCAGCTCCTGACCGATTGATTTACGACCACATTTGTCCCTCCAATCGCCCGGAACATCGCTATGTGGGCATGTGTAACTCAAGAGTAGGTGATTGCACATGCTCAGTACCTTGATTTGGTTTACTCCCAGTCCGGTACGCTATATGATTATTTGCCTGACGCCCTGAGGCTCAGAACTTCCAAAGCTCTGCCAAAGCCATCTGTTGACGGTGTCATTGGTTCTGTAAATCCGTCCTCTAAGAAGTCTTCCGCGAACCCTGGGAAGCAAAAGTCGAATGCTTCGAATGAAAATACTTCTCAGGCTGTGTCTAATTCTGGTAATACTTCCGAGGTTAACGCCGTCCAGTCCACCATGGCGGATAAAGCCTCGAAAGGAAAAAAGAAGGGAAAAGGGAAAAATAAAGCTGATCAACCCAAGCAGGATTCCCCTAAACCTCCACCCGAGGAAGGAACCAAACACAAGCCCAAGTATCCTTGTCTTATTTGTGATGAGGATCACTATACCAAAGACTGCCCAAGACGGTCTAAAGTTTGTCGCTTATTGAAAGGTGCTCCTGGGACTCCTGCAGTGCTAAAAGAACCTTTCCCCTTGCAGCAAACACAAATTGTGGTTGACCCATCCCAATCCTCTTCTCCCTTTGGTTCTCAAGTGTTCATGGCTGGGAAAATTCATGTTCACATTAGTACTCGAGCAAAAGAATATCCGTCGCCCGCCGGGAAAGAGCCTGAGGTCCCCTCAAGCGCTCCTACGTCTAGTTCTGGTCCACTCCATATTGAGAGACCTAGCACTGAGACGCCTATCCGACCCCCTCCCAAAGGTGTACTCAGGAAATCTTCTTACAACCCTAATGCTCATGCTGCTCAGCACTACAGCATCGTTGAGGACTTAGCCCAGGCTCTATCAGCTATGTCCGCTCTAGAAGTTCTCTAGAGCTACCCCTCCCAAAGGAGGTCTTTGCTATCGGCCATCGGTGGCATCGACCCAGCTGACTTGGATCTGATCACTTTTGATCTCGAAAGCCACCTACCGAGACTACCTCACCAGATTGCCTTCCTTATCCAGGTCATCATCAACTCTAAAACGATTCATCATACTGTCATTGATGAAGGTGCTTCAACTTGCATTATGTATGTTGCTTGTTGGAACGCTATTGGTTCTTCGACCTTGAGTGAGTCTCCTACAACCTTGGAAGCCTTTGATGGGAGAGAGTCTCGCCCTTATGGTATACTCCAATGTTTGCCTATTACTTTGGAAGGGAAGACTGTCGAAGTGGAAGTTGAAGTCATTGATGCTAATCTAACTTACAACCTCCTTTTGGGCCGAAGCTGGACATATGCCATGCGAGCTGTGGCTTCATCTCTATTTCGTGTCATTCGTTTCCCTCATTAAGGGAAGATTGTCACAGTAGACCAGTTGTCTTTCTTCGCCTCCTCTTCTGAAGGCAACGTGCCTTTTGTGGAGCATACCTCCATTCCATTAGAGAACGTGGGAGTTGGGCTCTTTAAAGATCCTGCCCTCATGGGTGTATTTTCACTCCCACCTTCGAACGTCGCTCCTATTAATATGATTTCCGTTCATTCTGATCCTTTGGTTCTTCCCTCCATTGACCAGATAGAATCATGGGGCGATGAGATGTCGTTGAGTCTTGCTGAGCTCAACTACGTCGAAATTATTTCTGCATCGGCTCCCCCTCCTGAATTTGCTCCTTTGAGCAGAGCTCTTGACTCGTATGCTCATTCCCCTTAGCTTGGAGACTATGCTTCTTCGGACCCTTTAAAGGAAATATTTCCTTCTAATGAAGCCATTATCGAGACCATGTCTCTCGAGGAACCCCCTTGGTCCAATCTTCACCATCGTTCCTCGTTCCTCCCTGCCCACCGGGAAATGCTTGCCTGTCTCGAGCGGTTTGCTCCTTGTCTCCCCTCACAACCCCTTCAAATACCCGTCCAAGCTTACCAAGTGTCCTCTGAAGGGAACATGGGAAACATCACGTAAACCCAGCCGATCGACATCTCTGTTAAACCAGGGATTGTCGAGCATATCCATGTTGGAGTAACTTATACTCCTGAGGAGATTAAGCTCTATACTAGTCTTTTTCGTGAATTTCATGACGTGTTTGCTTGGTCTTACGAATAAATGCCTGGCATCGACCCAAGTATTGTGGTGCATGAGATACCCACGTATCCGGGAGCTAAGCCTGTTCGACAACGTTTACGCCCTGTACACCCCCGAAAGGCTGCAACCATTAAAGTAGAAGTTGAAAAGCTTCTCAAGGTTGGTTTTATCTACTCCATCCCACTCACAGATTGGGTTTCCAATATTGTCCCTGTGAATAAAAAGCAGGGCACCATCAGGGTCTGTGTTGATTACTGTGATATTAATCGAGCCTGTCCCAAGGATAACTACCCCACACCCTTCATTGACCAGCTCATCGATGAGTGTATCAGAAGTGAAATGTACTCGTTTATGGACGGTTTTTCTAGTTATAACCAAATTAACATTGCGCCCGCTGATCAGCACAAGACCGCCTTTATCTGTCCGTGGGGCACTTTCGCCTACAAAAAGATCCCTTTCGGTTTGAAGAACGCTAGTGCTACCTTCCAACGCGCGATGTCTTATGCATTCCATGATATTCAACACATCGTGCAACCTTACCTGGATGATCTATCAGCTCATTCAACTAAACACCAGGACCATCCCGCTCATCTTCGCGAAATCTTTCTCCGCTGTTGACACTACCATATTCGGCTCAATCCACATAAGTGTGTCTTCTGCGTAGAATCTGGCAGACTTCTCGGGTTCATCGTCTCTCGAGAGGGAATCCATTTGGACCCCCTTAAGATCGAGGCCATTCTGAATCTTCCTCCCACTGCTTCTTTGCAGTAATTGTGGAGCTTGCAGGGCAAAGTGAATTTTTTACGACGTTTCATTCCGAACAATGCTGAAGTGGCCAAAGGTTTCACGTAGTTACTAAAGCGGGACACCCCTTTTCATTGGGATGCTGCTACTCAAGAGTCCTTTGAGCACCTCAAGGCTCTCCTTGTTTCGTCTCCATTGTTGCACCCTCCTGATTATCTTCACGACTATACTCTATATTTGGCCGCTGTCGATACTACTATTGGCATGGTTCTCGTTCAAGATGATGATGATGACACTGAGCACGTCATTTATTATCTCAGCCGCAATCTATTAGATATGGAATCTCGATATGCTCACGTCGAGAAGTTAGCATTGGCTGCCATTTGTGTTGTCCAACATTTCCATCATTATATCTTATTGTGCACTACGACAGTGGTTTCTGATTACAACCCGATGACGTACATCCTATCACATCAACTACTAGGGGGCAAGTACTCGAAGTGGATTGTTATCCTCCAACAGTTCAACTTGGAATTCACTACTGCCAAGTCCAAGAAATCCCTCGCCTTTGTTGAATTGTTGTGTTCTCTGCCATCTCTTACCGTGCCCTCTTGGTTAGAGGACCATATTCAGGACGAAACCCTCTTCTTAATCAGCACCCTCGATCCCTAGTACAGGGATATCATTGTTTATCTGCAGACATCCTCTTTTCGTCCCGATGTGTCTAAGGATGCTCAACGACGGATTCGCCATCAATCTCAGCCCTATCATATTATTGGGGACACCCTGTACCATCTCGGCACCGACTCTGTTCTCCGCTGATGTTTAACACTCGAGGAAGCTGAGAGAGTTTAAATGACTGCCATTCTGGCGCTTGTGGTGGTCACATGTCTGGATATGCTACTGCTCAAAATATCCTCTGTGCCAGTAACTTTTGGCCCTCCATCATTAAGGACTACATTCTTGTCGTCCGTTCCTGTCACGAGTGTCAAATCTACCAGCGGAAGATGCGTGCGCCTCCCGCTCCATTGCACCCTGTTGTTACTATCGGCCCATTTGCAAAATGGGGCATTGATTATATGACCTGTAACCCTCTCTTGATCGGGGGGCATGGGTATATCATCGTTGCCGTTGATTACTTCACAAAATGGGCCAAGGCGATGCCCACACTATCTGAAGAAGGTCACACAGTGGCGCATTTTTTGTTTAATCATGTTATTTCACGGTTTAGAGTCCCTTAGGCCATCGTCACTGATCACGGCAAGCATTTCTGTAATCATATGAAGACTGAGCTTACAACCCAGTTAGGCTTGCGACATGATAGCTCGACTTCATACTATCCTCAAGCCAATGGCCAAGTGGAAGTCGTCAACAAGGTTCTAGTTATGATGCTTCAACGAACCATTGACATGCACAAGTCCAACTAGCACTTGATGTTGTTCTCTGCCTTGTCGGCCTGCCAAACCTCTATGAAGGATGCCACCGATTTCACTCCTTTCCAATTGGTTTATGGACTGGAGGCTACCCTTCCCATCGAGTGTGAGATCCCTTCTTTAAAATTAGCTGTCGAATTACTCCCCGACACTACTCCGGTAGAGGAATTCCTTCTTTACTTAGAGCGGCTAGATGAGACTCGTCGACTAGCCTCTCTAGCTATTGAAGCACAGAAGAAGAGAGTGAAAACTCACTTCGATCATACTATTCATCCTCGTTCTTTTGTTGAGGGAGATTTAGTCCTGCTCTACGATCAGGCCAATGATAAGCTGGGGGCAGGCAAATTCGAACCCATGTGGCATGGGCCTTATATTGTGAAGAGAGTTTTGCAGAAAGGGGCCTATGAGCTGATTGACTATGAAGGGAATCCTCTGGATAAGCCCCAAAATGGGATTTACTTGAAAAAGTATTATGCATGAATTCCAGGCACTCTCATTTGTACATACGTGTGCTTTAGCAGGTGTGTTGTGTGTGCGTGTTTTCATGTTTGTGGCTTGATGTGTCGGCATGATTATCGCTTATCGTGTCCTTTTGCTTCTTGTGCAGATGTCTAGTGTGCCTTACGTTGGTTTCGCCGATGGTGCCTCCCATAGTACACGCAACCTGTCTTCTGCGGCATGGGTGATCTACGATCCTCATGGTGAGCTAGTAGACCTTCAAGGTGTTTGTCTAGGTTGTACCATAAATAATGTGGCTGAGTATAGTGCAGTTATTGAGTTACTAGTCGAGGCGATCAATCTCGGTATTCGAACATTGGTGGTGAACCTGGATTCTCAGCTTGTCGTCCACCAGCTCAATCGGCGTTATTACGTCAGAGACCATCGGATTCTAAGGTTATATCTACGTGTTAAATTGTTGGAAAGGAATTTTGATTTCATCACATATCAACACATTCCAAGACAATTAAATATGTTAACTGATGCATTAGCCAATTATGTATTAGATAGACATTTTCATAACATGTAATCAAAACAACAAATAGAAGCATAAAAAACACAGTAAACCATAGGAATATGTGTATCTGGTCTGGGCGCGTCTAAATCCATATCCTGAAGCTACAGTGCCGCACCTGATCCAACATGAGCAGGACTAAGATGGAACCGTAGCCAAACTGTTTTTTCTCCCCTCGATGACATCTGGTAAGCTGCCTTTTCATGTTTGTCATCACCGTGTCTACCCAGTTAAACATCGTTGGGTTAAGACATTCGAGAGCCAGCCAGAGATGAGCCTTCGAAGCTTCATGTTAGGCTTGGGAGCCTGCTGCCCGTGTCACCATGAATAACATGGCTCGAAGAGTCACGTCATTCACTATCGGGATTGCCACCTTCCCGCTCTTCGTTTTGCGTGCCCCTGGGCACACCCGAGCCATGAGGGTCTTTAGTGATTTGTCCCCAGGATGTTGGCCCTCCAAGATGGCCTCACACCCCGACGAGATAGCCCGGTCAAAAAATAGATATCTGTGGCATCAAATTCAATATCCCGGCCTCGGATAATGAATCTCTCATCTGTAGGATTCTAGGCCCGGGTCAATAGCTCCAACAAATCAAAATGTGACCGGAGGTGAGGAGTAAGGAAGAATTTGAGTAACCCGCATGCCTGCAATGCGTTTCGGCACTCTACGTTGGCGAAAGCTTGGATATCATTGTCATCATGCATTCATTCTTGCCAGACGAACGCCATTATAGCCTGCATGATGAAGAAATTCTATTAGCGCCCTTGTTGCAAAGATTTAAACTTTGTTTCTATCAAAAAATAGTCGCGTGGCATCATCGCAGCTGTTTTTAAAATAGACACGATGACCATGGCACGCCAGTGTTAATTTATCCCGGTCATTGTGGAAGTACACCACTTTTTCGTGATGACTGGGTCGTGGTTTAAGTAAATTCTTCTCGGTCATCGTGGACCAGAAGGCAAAACCCGCGATGACCGAGAGTGGAGTTCATTTTGAAAAAACCGCCTAAACTCACACATCCCATGGTCAAATGCAACAAAAAAGACATTGAATTAAAGCATAAGATGAAATCTACCTACCTCGAAGAAGTTTCGAGACAAACAGTGGACGAATGGGCTGGAATTAGCTTGCCAACTTCAGTGCTCCAAAATGCTCTACAGTGTATAAACAGTGACAATGGTAAAAAATCAATAGTAAAACCCCTTTTTATAGTAATTTTTGGAAAATGAAATGTTATATTTGATAAATGTGGGTTTTTTCCTCTTCTTTACCATATCTTTAAATTAAAATATGATTTTTCTAGCTATGTTGTTTATTTTATATCGAATGGGTTTTACATGTGACGTGTTTTGTGGAGATCTACAGGTGATGGAGTTCCACTTGATCCTTGAAGTCATCTTTAAGCCCTTTTCTGACTCAAAACATGAAAATATAGCTGAGTTACCCCTCTCGACTCGTTAAAAGTAAACAAGAGGCGGTCGCCTTTATGCTCTTTTCTGAACGTTTAAATGAGAAAAGATTGTCGAGCCTTTGTCATTTTAGGCTCGTTAATGGTTACGAAACGACGTGATTTCAGTCGCTTTTCTACTTTTTTAGATCGAAGTCACTGATTATGAAAAGTACTCCTTGATTGTAATGGTCGGGCGGTTCTTTCGAGTGTTGTTTTATACTTTTTCGGGCTCGAGAGACACAACTTTACGAAAAAGGACCCCCCTGGAGTTTTCTTTTTTGTGTCTTTTTCAAACTCCCTAAACATGAAAGAGGTTCCGAGTTTTGCCTATGTCAGACTCATTAAACTTTGACGACATTGGACTCATCACCATGACGAGACTCGAGATTTTCCTCCCTAGGGCTCATTAAATTATCACTAGGTTGGATTTCATAATAGGTTTATCATCGATTATCTATGGCAGCGAGTCACTCTTGAACATCAAAACCTTTGCTTCTTGTCGAGTTTGGATTTCCATACATCGTCATTTGGCCTTCCGTGGGTATGGGTTATCATTTAGCCTCATTCCATCTGATTCATGCCATTATCATCAAGCCTCTGATCCTTTGGTACCTGAATGCTGCCACCCTCCGGAGTCGTGTCGCCGACATGTTCAAGAGTATAATCCTTCTGCAGTTTACACCTCTGTCTCCTCCTCTGATACGTTGTTCTACCATCTACTACTTGTTCCTTATCTCATGTCATTGATGGGGAAACATTATGGCCCTCCTGCGACGGGTTGTCTCCTGTCGACATCTGCTCATTATCCAGGAGATTGATCTAGAGATCCCCTTTGGTACCTTGGAGCTTGCATGCCTCAATTGCAAGTTATTTGCACCTGACGGTCGATTTGCATCATTGGTCTTCGATCGGGTGATTCCACAAGTGTTCGACTTCAACTCATTCTTCGCACTTCGTGGATTGTACTGGACAGTACCTTGAGAACCATTGGTATTATTGGTGGTTTCTCTCGCGCTTGTAATGGTTTTCAACATTGACTGGTAATCAAGCGATTTTCTATCATGCTCGACTTCAGCACATCTGTTCGCATGTTAGAATTTGTACTATGGTCGGTTGGGTTCAAGACCCTGAACTCAGATTACATATGTTCGGCCTACGTGGATTGGTTCATGATTACATGACTCGTTGATGGATGGCTGCAACCATACTTGAGTCTTTATGGATGGCTGCACCCATACCTTTATCATTACCATGGTCTCACTAGCTGGATGGTTGTGTCCATACCACAGACCTAAGTTATACATCTTTTGGATGGATGCGTCCATGCCTAGACAACATGTACCTCACTATCAGAGATATTGTACTTACGTGCAAGTTCTTCCAGATGATGTTCCAGCTCAGTTTTTTTGTAAATCATTTCACCCCTCCCACTCTCTCGGGCTTCATACTTTAGGGGGCATCTATTACACAGTAATTTATCACCGCTTTCATTCC
Source organism: Pinus taeda (assembly GCA_000404065.3). Taxonomy (NCBI): domain Eukaryota; kingdom Viridiplantae; phylum Streptophyta; class Pinopsida; order Pinales; family Pinaceae; genus Pinus; species Pinus taeda. The sequence continues at coordinate 112,627 of APFE031308667.1, read as the reverse complement.
TGGTCTTCATACTGTGTCATGTGACCAAGTCCAACATGTCCATGGCAGACAAATGCTCTCCTATCATACCAATTGACCCACTTTTCCAAAGTTTACTGCCTCATCGCGACTTTTTGGCTAAATAAATGTGCTGATAGGTGCTGATGAATTGTCCATGCGCGCTGTCAGCGCGGAAGTACACCTGATTCCTGCGATGGCCCAATTTTAAGCACCAGCACGAGGCTATGTGGACTCTTCAGCGATGATCTAACTATCTGCACTGTTCACTTGTGATGTCAGCGCTGAATCTCAGTCATGTGCCCGCGATGATCCAAATTGGGCAAATTGTTCCAACAGTCAGCCTTCGAGATGACTCCAAACCTGGTTTTTGGCCTTGTTTATGTTGCCCTTCCTTCCCTGGTGTGGCAGTTTCGTCAATTGTGCTACCTTCCTTGATGATAAGCTCTCCCTTCCCCCCATTCATGAAGACTCCTTCTCCTATTTAAACTCTCACCATTGATGTGCATTGCTAGTTTTTGATAGTTGGCTAGTTGAGCAGTGTTGTTAGTGCCTATGAGTTTGCTAGATAGCTGGTGTGAGAGTGATAAGTGTGGGATTGTTGATATCTAGTGGAAGGTTGTGAAGTGCCCTTGATCTTGTGTAAAACTTATGAGTGAGAGAGATCTTGTATGTTGGGAGATCCATCTTCAAAGAGTGAATGCTTGAAGAACATGCTGGCTGGACTCTTTCTGAGAAGGCTTGTGACGTCAAGACTTTGGTTGTAAGCTGACTCTTATTTCATTATTAATGCAATCAATGATGTTTTACTATGTCTTGTATGTAATGTACTTGATAGCTCATGGCTTCTTGACGTTGTGAGTAAATAGTTTATTGTTGTATCCGGTTACGTGCTTTATTGTATTTCCTTTGCCTTGTTTTAGGTTGATCACTCATTGAGGAGAAGGAAGCCGAAGCTGGAGCAGCACAACGGAACTCCATCGACCACCGATTGAGGTAGGCCTCCAACTTGAACTGTTTAAGGAAAGTTATTGTTGATCTGTCCTTGTTTGTGACTAGACCCACTCTAGGGCTAGAGGGGTTGCCTCTGTCTGCAGAGGGAACACTTTCCTGCATCACATTGCCTTTCAATGGTTCATCGCGTAATGATGATCTGAAATTCCTAAGCTGCAATCTACAATGATAAACAATCTTTGTTTATTTGAGCAGTGAAAATCCTAGCTACTAGGGAAAGAAGATAACAGTGCTTTTAAGAAAAGAGCAAAGAGCACACACTAATGCATTTCAATAAATCATCTTTTCACACACAAATCATAAAATGCTAAATGCAAAGGCATGTATTTGTTTTCTCTATCCTTAATGTGAAAGATGCAAAAAGGGAAGCTAAATGCAACAAAGATCTAAAATTATTGCACTCAAAATGACATTTTCGACAATTTTTTCTTCAAAAGGGAAAGGAAGACTCAAAATGACACATTAAATTTTGAATAAAAATGCTTTCAAAACTTTGAATGTAAACAAATAAAATCAAATATATGAAGAAAATTTTAATCGATTATCAAGGGAAGGAAGAATTTACAACACCTCTCTTTTCGACAAAAAACGACAATTACGACACTTTTTATATCAAAGTGACAAATCGACTAAAACAACTTTTCGAAACAGGATCGTAAATGAGGAACAAATACACAAAAACATTCACTAATACTAATGTAATTGAGGCTAATCTAAGTGATGCAAGTAAGCTTCAATGAAGAAGTGATGTTCATATGCAGCAAAACAACCAAACAAAACTGAAAACAGGTCAAAAACCCTCAATTTCTAGATGGAAAAAGAGTTTAGTCAATCATCGCACCTAGGCTTCACAGAAATTGAGATGCATCGCACTTTCTACACTCAAGAGGTGCTATGCATACTGAGTTACAGTGGAAGATAGTGCGATGGTCCAGGGAGCACAACTGAAAAGGTTTTTGGCTCAAATGTGGAGCGGTTTTCAACGAATTAAGTTGCGTTTCGATGAACAATGATGAGCAAAGTATGATGGAATGTCTCCAGAGGTTACTGAGCTACCAAAAGGGCATCTAGATGTGCTTTCAAGTCAAATGTTTAATTCATAAACTAAACCTGAGATTGACTGAAGAAGCATTCATCTACTATGCAATTGCAAAGCAAGAACAGTTCGAAGGCTACCTAGCTGACTTCAGACTTTGTCTATAGTTTATCAAATTTAACATAAAACAAACAATAACAACAAACAAATACTAGTATTCCCCAGTGGAGTCGCCAATTTATTTCTGGGAAAACTAGTATTCCTAAAGAATGCTAGCCCTCTAGGTTTGGCAGCTGTTATCACTCAGGTTGTTCCCTTTGACTCCTAAGGGAATACGACCGAGGTAACCACAAACCAAGCTTTGGACTGCAGGTCCTAGCCTACCAACAGTCATAGAGGGCTCTCTCTTTGGGATTTAGATTTGTTTAAGGGATGACTTTAGGCTAGATATGATGCACATGGGTTTTGTTTGAGTTTGGTGGGTGGTGATCTTAGACAGAACTGGGATGCAAGTGTATAACTGTTTTTTCCATTGGGCAATGGAGTCACTGAGAGTGTAATTATTGAAAGAGTTTCTTGGTGAAAAGGTAGTACCACAGAGCAGGATAGGCAGGCTAGGAACAACTTTAAAATATGGTAATGATGGAATGAAGTCAGGGAATGAAAGGCAATCAAGAATCTCTCACTATACTGACAGAGGAAAAAGGATGAATATTGTGCAGGAGCAATTAAGAATTACTAAACAGTATTCAAAATGAGAGGACTAGTGCAAACATGAGCAGTTAAGAATTCATATTTATGACTAATACTGAAGAAAACATAATAAATAACAGAGATTGAACATAAGGTGCATTCAAACAAATCTTATGCTATTCTTCTTCTCTGTTACCAAGATCATGAAACATAGATGAGATTTACAAAATAGAAAACATAAGACACAGATTAGTATAACTTATTGTTCCATAGCATGACACGAGAATTCTATAGCAAGTCCCAGAACATCCAATCCACCTTCAGATCATTCAGACACAGTGAACTTCAACAGTCATTTGTATTAACACAGTCTGATATGTTACAGCGCAGTTCAGAAAGAGGAAATCATCAACCAACCCACCAACCAACAAACCTTATTACATTGTTCAGGGCGGTTTATATAGGGAAAAAATATCCAAAAATATGTACAAAACAGATCTTGAACAGATCTGAGGTAATAACTGCAATTAACCTAACTTCTCTTGCAAGTAATGTAAAAATATCTATTTAATGTTGCGCTGGGGGCAGCTATTTCAAAAAATGAGGCTATGTGTCCTTTGCTATTATGCGCTGGCCATTTATCATAACTGCGCATTGGTCTCTGCTCCACTACTCTTGAGTGGCTTTGATGTGCATTAACTGTGATCTAAGAGCCTTAAGTGGCTTCACCACTTTCTTTGACTTTGATGGAGGCTTTTAATGTTCAGCTGCTTTGCTATTGCTGATCTGATACTCTTCACTGCTTCACTGATACTTTTTTAATTCAATCTGGGCTTTATCTTTCCTCTGATACTCTTTAACCTGCTAAATCGCCCCTTTTCTGCCCTTCCAAGGGAAAAATAACTACTGCAAACTGAGGCTTTCCATTTTGGCCATTTTTTTCTTAGCGATGCGTGATTAGCGCTAAGCTAAGCGCTAATCGTGCATCAAAAACTGCCTCAGATTTTCATTCCGGGCCTCCTAAGCAGCGATTTAGCCTTTGCGCATTTTTTCTTGGCGATGACATCAGCATGACGTCAGCGGTGGTACGGCAGATGACGTCAGCATGATGTCAGCGGTGGTATGGTGGATGACGTCAACGGTGGTCCGGTGGATGACATCAGTGGGGTGACGTGGATGATGACGTCAGCAGGTGACATGGAGCAGGTACAACAAAAGTAGCAGGCGACGTGGCGGCATCGTCATGTGGTGACATAGGCAAGCGGGGAGGGCGGTAATCGGTTTGCGTCGGACCGCTTTTGGTACGAGAGCGGTATGTGTCAGGGGCGGCCCAATGCAATAGGAGGCCAACAGCTGTCCCGGTGTACGACGGTGAAAACATCGACCATCGGGTACTATCGTACCGCTACGAAGGGGCACCCGATATTCATCAGGGTCGTCGGATCTGGGAGGGTTGATCCTACGGTGGACGGGTGGGCAACATGATCAGGGTTTAATAGAAATGCGCGCCCGATAAACGTTAATTATTCGCGGCTGCGGGTGGCTAAAACCTTAGGTTATGGGTTAAATGTTTTTATGGCGCTGGACTATGGTTATTCGTTCAAACAAGTGTTTAAACAAAATCCATAATAATATGTATGAGCGGAGGGTAATGGTATGGTTTTATGTGTGGGGGGGTGGGGGGTTAATATGGTTATTTATTTAACCAGAAGTTAAATAAATCCCAAGGGTAGCGAATGCGGAGGGGCTAACAATGGGTCCCAAATGGACCTAATGTTTCCCGACCTATAGTATTTGGCTATAGTTTCCATGGGGGGAATATTTAGTGTTATTTGGGGTTTTTATATAGTTTCTTGTAGAATAGGGGGAGGGGAAATAATTTAGGGAGCTAGATAGTATGGTTAGATGTTAATATGGAATGAAAAGGAAATGAATGTATGCCAAGTTTATAGAATGGAAACTTAAGCATAGGGAAATGAATGGATTGTGTAAAGGTTAATTTTACACAAGAAATGTGGCTTCTTTTCACTAAGTCAACTCAAATGTCAACTTGGTTTTTAACAAGAATGGAGTGAAAACAGGACTGATTGGGTAGATCCCAAGGTCCTCAAGGGGATGTTAGTGAGTGATTTGGTAAATAAGAAGAAGGGGGAGTTAGAGATGCCTTGCTTGATCTGATCGAAATGAAAAAGTGCCTCAAAACTGTGATCTGGATAAATATAACACTTGAAAACATGAAATGGATCACATAGCTTGATTTCTGCAACCACAAAACTACTTACCCATCCTACTTTACCTAGAATTTTTTCTTCTTTTGGTTTGGGTGCACTTGAACTAGCAAACCCAACTTTTCAACTTTTTTCTTTTTTACTGGCCTCTTATCTACATCTATACTTATTTCATCCAGGGGCTCAAGTTAGGCTGTTGAGCACCCTTGCTTCTCTACCTATCTAAGAATCTGCCAAGATTGAATTGTTTGGACAGATAATGATTCTCTATATTCTACAACAGGAAATTGAAACATAGGGAGACCAAGATTAAGCTGTTTGGACCTCCCTTTAACTGAAAATTCTTCAAAAATGGAATAACTCATCAAAATTGGAATACAACAGAGGCACTTAGACTAGCACACTCTTATGGACACTTCTTTGGCCTCAATAGCAAATATGGAACATTGCAGCCTGCAAAGTATGACATATTTGGTATGTAGAAATGTCAATCATGAAAGATGAATACCTGCTATGAGCAGGAGGCTAACAGCAGCTACCCTAGAAACAACAGTTTAAAGCAATTCAATGATTTCTTCTATGTGTATCAGATAAGAGAAAGATAATGGAACCAACCTGGAACTCCCGCTTAATCCCTTGGTTGATCTCTCTCTCCTTTGGCAAATCCTACAACTCCTCCCCGTACTTAACACACTTGGAGAGTACTTGCACAAGTACAGCAACAAAGAACCGCCAAAGCATTGTGATCTATTACAACATATACATTACAAAATCAAATATATAATGAACAAATGATAGCATTCGCAATTGCACAATCATATGGGAGAAAACTTGAAGAGCTTTATTAATAGAAAGTAGAATTACAACCCAGTTGTCTGATCTAGCATCATTCTCCCAGCTTCAATCCTTCTTCACCTCATGAAATAGCAAGATCACACCAATAAGAATACAATGCTCTCTCCTCAATGACAAACTATCAGCACTTCCTTGCAATTCACCATATTCCAGCCTTTGGATCTCTTGGGTGGGAGATCAATTTATAGATATTTGAAACGGCGTGAGTCATCCATGGGGTTTGATTAGTGTCATTCCAATTGTTACAATTGGTTCCACAAGAGAAGGGATTGGAGATGGTTTCCTAGTTCCCTTGTTCATCCTTGGGTGAATTCAAAGAGGCAAGTGGCACAGGAGAAGTTTCTAAAATATTCCATGAGCAACCAACCAACTAACAAACTGTCCCGGAAATTTGTCCATCCTCACCCATCGCACCATATAGAAAGCCTAAACAGTATGCATCACACCCTCGCAGTGTACCACTCAGTATGCATCACACTTTGCTAGTGGAGCAATCAGTATGGTTTAATTTAGGCAAGTTCTGGATGGTTTCTCAGATGGAACTTTTGGGGAATGATGTATTCAGATGACTATGTTCCTTGAGGGTATAAAACAACTCTTTTAGGGGTTGATGAGCCCTAATATATCGAAATATAATTTTTGGGTTGATGTGCCCAAATATGTCTATAACAACAACATGAAAATAATCACCACTTATCCTATCCCTTTCTTCTACATATAATTTCCCACAAATTCCTTTCTCTCCACTTTTTAGCTATTTGCACCCTCACAATGCGCTAAAATATCATGCATTACAGAAGTCTTCTTGATCCAAAATAACCCCTCAATTTTCTTATTACATATTTATCTAATTCGTGAAGTTCAATCAGATGTAGATCAATATCTATGGAACCCAAGGCAACTTCCAACTCTTTTTTTGACTTATAGTTGCCTCAACCAATTTTGTAATTCTTAAGGGAACTTACACCAAAATAATTCTTATTGGTCACAAATAGGCTCAACATATAAAACTTCTTCTTTGACCTAGTCCAAACTCTTTTGTCTCAATTGAGCATATTGCAGAATAAAATGATCAATATTCTCATGCCACCAATCCTGGATACCTCTACCAATAATTCTAGATACCATGATCTAGATCCCTCTTGTAATTTTAGGGTCCCGATAATTGTACCATTTGCTGAAAAAAATGGAACATTTAGGCCTAGCGTTCATCTTGGGATTTCCAGCAAAGTACCGTTGTAGTCTAGCTTATCGCTGGGATTTTCACTCCCTTTAGAGAAAAGGAGTATCTCACTCAAGGCATTCCGGCTCAAAGGATGATAAGAGGGATTGAGATGAATGGTGTGAAATGAAAAATATCATCACATTATTTATTCATTTCAAACATAGTATCGTTCATCACAACTAGAAATAATTACAAATCAACCATTCAAGGATTAACAAATAAAGAATTGCACACACATAATTAAAAATTTTAAAGGGGTCACTGTGTCGACTTGTGCAAAAGACAGATCTCAACTTTTTAGGAAGAAGCCAAGGATGTTTTTTAAAAGCGTTGGATAATTTCATCATCAGTAGTATGGGCACAAGAACCCTTTGGAGCACCCAACTTTTCAAGAGTATAGGAAAGCGTTCCACGCAGTATTTCTTGCATGCAACACTGTGTAGTTAGTTGGATGGGGTTAAGGTTCTGATTTCCTATTATCTAGTTTCCTTCTAATAAATATGGGTCGGCTTGTTAAAAATAGAAACAAGAAATCCTAATTTAATGTGTCCTTGAATTATATTAGAAATTAAATCGAAATTATATTCTCATAGCAACTTGTAATAGTTAACTAAGTTAAATTGACTTAGTTGCCTCAGTAAATTTGAGTTAGAAGTCTATCTACATGTAGAGTGACTCCTAAATTTTTGGGGCTCAAGTTGAGTTCTTTGGATTTGTAACTACTTAAATCATTCTAATTGAGTTTTAACTGTTGGAGGAATTCGTAGGAGGTCTAGTAGTGGGGACAGGTACCGGCGCAGCTTCATTGTTCCACCAGTTAACTGAAGATTCACTCATGAATAAATCATGCATGCCAGTTCAAAGGAAGACCTAGTTGAGATTAGAGTTCAGGTATAGTGTACTGTTAGTTGTATAATTTTCTGAGTTGTACAGATGGTGTATAAAATAAGTAGAAGGCCTATGATGGATTGCGCATTTGTGAGGGATTTTCCCAATTAAATATGGGTTAATTCTATTGAGAATTGTGCAAGGAAGTAGGGCCTTGATAGGAAGCATAATTAACTAAGTGTTGGCTTGAACTGGTTTGTGAAGCAGAGAGATAGATTTTACTTGTGCAAGAATTGTTCGGGGTTGAACAGGAATTGATATTTCTTCTCAAATATTCTAGTTAATGCAATATATATAGTCAGGGTTTTTAGCAGTTGCTTTCCCTAAATATATATTGTGTTATGTGAAACTGATATTCTTCCCTTTCTTTTTATTGTTTTCATCAATCAATTTTTATTTCCACTAAAGAGTAGATTAGATTCTTGTCTTCTACTTTAGTATATAACATAAGTCGTTGAAGCTACAAGTAAAAATATACATGGTATCAGAGTTGAAGATATTATAGAGCAAGAGAATTTGAGTTTCTTATGCAGGCGAAATCGAATTTGCAGTTCATACTTCAGAGTTAGCAGAATGTCATTCTACAATTTGAGACATGAGTATTCCCTAAAGGCCAACTCAAATTACATAGCTTGGAAGGACATGATGGAGACAGTGTTGGAAGACAATGGTCTAAAGGAATTCATAGATAATGATATTTCAAAGCCTCTAGCATCAAATGCTAAAGATATGGTTGAATGAAGAAAGTATTGGCAAAGGTGAGAAGGATTATCCTAGAAGGAATTTGAGATAATATTGTCTTGAATATCCATGGCAAGGAAACTCCATTTGCAATGTGGAAGCCATTGATGGACCTATTTCAAAATAATAGTGACCATAGGAAGCTAGCACTAAAAGAAAAAATTAGAAAGATCAAGATGGAGAAGGGCGACCCAATTCTGAAGTACTTGAGCAAGTTCACCCAATGCCGAGATGAGCTTGGAAGTCTCAAGATTACTATTGTCGAAGATAATCTGGTGAGCCTAGCACTTCTAGGACTTCTGAACAATTGGCACAATTACTAGGACTCAGTTAATGGGAGGGAGAAGTAACCAGAGTGGGAGTGATTGTGGTTTGACTTGGTACTAGAAGAGATTCAATGGAACAAAAAATATGAATCCTCATAAAATCATGATGACGAGGATAATTGTGTCTTAGCTGGTAAGGCAAATATAGAGAAGGGGAAGTCATCCCATTCCAAATCATATTCTTGTCAGGGTAGCAAGAAGTACATGTCGAAAATCAAGTGTTTTCATTGTCAGGATTTGGGACATTTTTCCACAAAGTATCCACATAAGAAGGGAGGTAAGAAGCCCTCTGCAGGAACGACATGTGAGGCTCTTTCTTCATAGTTTGAACTATATTTTACCCTCATCACTTGTATGGTGTCAATGATGATGGGTAATGTGTGGTACCTAGATAGTGGAGCTTCTTTCCACATGACCAGTAACAAAGAGCTCATTAGTAACTTGGAGGATAAGGATCTCCATATGCATATCGAGATGGGTGATGATGGGAGGTATAGTGCTACAATCATCGATACAGTTACCTTTCAGAGGGAGTCAGATTCTCCACTCAATTTGAGAGATGTTATGTGTGTTTCGGGTTTGAAGAATAACTTAGTTTTTTTTCCATGTTGGAGGATAGAGGCTATGGTGTAATATTTAGTAACGGAAAGGTGTTCCTTCGTCACATAGGCACAGGACAGGTAAAGAGGATAAGGCTTCGAGTGAAGAAATTCTACAAGTTAGAGGTAGAATATTGTGTTTCCTTGAGCACGAAAGCAGAGAAGGTACAGACCCAAGACATCGGTGAGTTGTGGCATAAAAGGTTGGGTCACTTGCACCATGGTTCTTTGAAGATCATGCAGGAAATTTCTACTGGCCTTCCCAGGGGTATACTAGAGCAGGTAAACACATGCAAAGAGTGTATGTTAGGGAAGTAAACCAAAGATTCCTTTCATGACAAAGACAGTCAAGCACAGGCGATCCTCGATCAAGTTCACTCAGATGTGTGTGGGCTATTCTCAACATCATCCATGACCAAGCATAAGTATTATGTGATATTTGTTGACGATTTTTCTTGTAAGTGCTAGATCTTCTTCATGAAAAAGAAAAAACATATTTTTTCTAAGTTTTGTGAATTTAAATCACTTATCGAGAAAGATAATAGCATGAAAGTTAAATTTCTTAGGAGCAATAACAGTGGAGAGTATGTGCCAAATAAGTTAAAAAAAAATTATGTGCATTAGAAGGCATTCGAGAGGAGTTGATAGCACCTCATAACCCACAACAGAATGAGGTGGCTAAAAGGAAGAACAAAAGTATTTTTGGAGAGGAACGGGTGATGTTTCATGATCAAGGCCTACCATTTTGCTTTGTGGGCTAAAGCATGCAACATAACTGTTTATATGTAGAACATAAGCCGTCATCAAATTATCAAGATGAGTACACCGGAAGAGGATTTTTCAGGGAAGAAACTAGATGTGGTACACTTTAGGATTTTTGGTTCATTAGTCTACTTCCATGTAACCAAAGATGCATAGGAAAAGCTTGAGCCAAAAACTGAGTTGGGCATATTTGTGGGGTATACCAATACACCTCACAACTATCAGGTGTACCTTCCAACCAAGAGGATGATAGTGGTTCATAGAGATGTAAAATTTGATGAAGAGAAGGCCACGAGATGTTCCCTTGAGAGGGAGCTTCAGCTACATGTGGTTGAGGAGCTTCTAGCTCCAGAGGAGGAACCTCAGGATGATGTGGAGCAACCACATGCAGAGGAACAGGAAGTGGAAACACCCACTCTTGCAGAGTCTTCTAGAGATGGGAGAAAGTGAGCTAGAGAGGCTGACAGGTTATTGCATGATGCTAGAGAGAATGTAGGACCATCCACATCACAACACAGGTAGAGGATGTCACCAGAGAGGTACATTGGCTACATGGCTCTGATGAGCAGATGTGTAGAGATTGAGCCATCCTATTTTGAGGAATAAGTGTGGAGTATGACTCCATTTTCAGGAAAAGTGTTTGGGATGTGGTCCCGAGATTGACATACAAGTCAATGGTGAATTCCATATGTCTTTACAAGGTAAAGCAAGCAGTGTATGGTAGTGTGGAGAAACACAAGTCTAAGTTTGTAAACGAAGGCTTTTCTTAGTTGGAGGGGATTGATTACAATGATACTTTTTCTCCTGTTGCAAGGTATTTATCAATTATATCCATTCTAGCACTATCAGCACAAATGGGATGGAAGATATATTAGATCGATGTAAATACAACATTCCATAATGACATGGTTGAGGAAGAGGTGTCTATTGAGTACTCTGAAGGATTTGAGACCTTCAACGGAGAGTCACATGTTTTTTAGCTCAAGCGAGCACTGTATGGAATAAAACAAGCACCCCATGCTTGGTACACCAGGATCGATAGCTATTTCACCGGGTTGGGCTTCACCAAAGGTGAAGAAGATGCAAACCTTTACCATATTGTGGTTGAAGGTAAATTTTTGATTATTCTTTTAAATGTCAATGATTTAATTCTGACAGGTGATGATAAGTTGATCAAGTCTTGTAAAGAAGATCTGGAAATAGAGTTCGAAATGAAGGACTTAGGGCTCATGCACTACTTTCTGGGTATGGAAGTATGGAAAGGTGATGAGGAACTGTTTATCTCTTAGGGAAAGTATTCCAACGAGATACTCAAGAAGGTCCACATGGAGAGTAGTAAACCCATGGAGGCAGGAGGATGCTACTTCTAGTGAAGTAGTAGAGGCTATTATTTACAGGCAGCTTGTGAATTCACTCATGTATTTGGTGAACACACGACTGGACATGTTTTATATAGTTAACTAGCTTAGTCAAGCAATGGTTAAGCCGAACAAGTTGTATTGGAAGGCATCCAAACAAGTGTTGAGATACCTCAGAGGCACTACTCAGTATGGTATTTGGTATAGACGGAAAGAGGGAGTGAAGCTTCAAGGAGGGGAGTCCATCCAGCAGGAAGATCACATTAGGTGGGATCTTCATTATTGGGTCAACAATTCTTTCTTGGTATAGCAGGAAACATAGATTAGTTGCACTCAATTCAGCAAAAAGCAGAGTACATGGCCACTAATCAAGAAACTAGTGAGGCTATCTGAATGAGGAAGATTCTTGTTTGTTTGTTTGTTTAGAAGATGGAACCAATAGTGATATGCTGTGACAATTAGATTTATATCAAACTCTCTGAGAATCCAATTTTTCATGATCGGTCTAAGAATATTGATATCTGGTATCATCATCTTCAAGATTGTGTGCATAGGAGAATTATGTTGTTGGAGTACATTCCCACAGAGGAGAAGGATGCAGATGTTTCACAAATGCATTGTCAATATTCAAATTCAAGTTTCATAGAGGCAGGATCGGGGTAGAAGACAATCCATTTATTGTTGAGAGGGAGTGTTAAAAATAGCAACAAGAAATCCTAATTTAATTTGTCCTTGAATTAAATTAGGAATTAAATCGAAACTATATTCTCATAGCAACTTGTAATAGTTAACTAAGTTAAATTAACTTAGTTGGATCAGTAAATTCAAGTTGGAAGTCTATCTAGAGTCATGTAGATTGATTCCTAAGTTTTAGGGGTCCAGGTTGAGTTCTTTGGAATTGTAATTACTTAACTCAATCTAACTGAGTTATAGCCAGTTAAACTAGTTCTAACTATTGGATGAACTAGTAGGAGGTCTAGTAGTGGGGATGGGCACCAATGCAACTTCACTATTCCACCAGTTAAATGAAGATTCACTCGTAAATAACTCATGCATTTCATTTTAGAGGAAGACCCAGTTGAGATTAGAGTATAGGGGCAGTGTACTATCAGTGGTATAATTAATTTCCGAGTTTTACATATGGTGCATGTAATCAATAGAAGGTCTATGATGGATTGCGCAGTTGTGGTGAGATATTTTCCCAATTAAATATGGGATAATTTTCTCAGGAATTGCTAAGTGTTGGCTTGATCTGGTTTGTGAAGTAGAGAGATAAATTTTACAGGTGCAAGAATTGTTCAGGGTTGAACAAGCATTGTATTTTCTTCTTAGATCTTCTGGTTAATGCAATATAGATAGTCGGGGGTTTTAGCAGTTTCTTTCCCCAAAGAAATATTATGTTATGTGCAATTGATACTCTTCCTTTTCTGCTTATTGTTTTCATCGATCAATTTTGGTTTCTATAAAAACAGTAGAGTAGATTCTTGTCTTGTGTTTTAGCATATCACATAAGTTATTGAATCTACAAGTAAAAATCTACACGACTTATGCTGTGGATGAAGATTGGTGGAAGGACATCATTTTTACAAATGGGTATCAACTACATGGGACTAACGTGGCGAAACAATATGATCTTACTTAGCTCCATGTCAGTCACAGCGGGTCTAATATTGATCTGCGTAGGAGCGGTTTGCATGAAGACATGCAACCAAGCTAGTTGGGGGGATATGTTGACCATAAAATTACCCATTTTTACCCACTTTCATATATTCCTTTTTATCCATTTTAGAGCCCTTATGAGGTAGATTTATATCCCATCAATGAAAAGGTATATCGTATTGGCTTGTATTTTTTAATTCTTAATTATTTGAAGCGTAGTCCCAGGGAAATGATGCTTAGACGATTTGCTGATAAAATTCCCTACATATTCATATTAGACGTTGTTCAACGGAACTGAACCCAGCGTGATGTTTTTTACTGCAGACTGACAACGTTATTTAAGTACTGGCCCATTAAACTGCTCAAATGCCGAATATATGGCAAAACCAACTCTGGTTGCTATCTTTTTTTTTCTATTTGAGAAATCATTGTATATTTTTGGACAGACACGATTACCACGATTTTTTCATTTGTTAAATGTTATTCATGTAATGATGAATGTGTAAGTAACGCTTAGTGGAGAAGAATGACATACTTTCCCTTTGGTGTGTAATAGCAGAACTCCATTTTGTAATTCCTTTATGATTTAATGTAAATATCAACCTATTGTAACTTTGTGTGATCTCTAAATTTCATCCACAACCCCGATCAGAGATGTGGGCCTACTCTCTCAATTAGGTGTTGTTCGATATAATTGTGTGGATAGGTTGATCTAAAATGGGGGTTTCCTAACTTGTTATTCTTACAAGAACCTCCCACTAAGTTAAACAAAGAAATTATCTAGCTTATATATGATATTTGTGGAATTAAACACTTGAAACAAGTGTATGTTTTCTTTTAACTGTTTAAGTGCTTTAAGTCCATTTGTTTCTACTGATATTAAACACATATAATAGCCATATAATGCAGCAAATAAACAACCACACGTAACAACAAATTTAATCTAAGACTTCACCCGAATATCATGGGCTACGTCTCCCTGAGCTTTTGTCATATTGACTTGTCTCTTTGGGATTATGGTAAATTTTATTTTACAAGTTCCACACTTAACTCCAAAGGTTATTGAACTGAACCAATGGGCTTAGAATACCATCTACATCCCTGTCATGGTTGTCATCACTCTACAAATACATCTAAGCTCCCTTAGACTTGATTCCTTCAATCAGTGCTCTGAGATACCCTGAGCTTCTTGATGGTACTAACTCCTTTAGAATTCCTTAACTATCACTGAAACCTCATCTCCTATCTCTAGCACATATCAAACACCAAAAATAGAATGAACATTTTCTCAAAAATGAGCACTACATCCCCAAACGAGGCCTTCCTCCACGGTTGGCAATGGGCTGCCTGAAACTTCCCTGTAGCATCTCAGCCTTTAGAAGTCTCCAAATGCTTCTGAAAATCCATACAATGGATTTAGAAGGCTCATTATAGTCAAGAATTATTGTTGGCTCACTGAGAACGAGTATTGGTAGCTCTTACAACTGTCTCCAACTCCTGGTGGCCCTGAGCTCCAAAATATCCCTAGATGAAAATCTCTATGAGGATGACTTCCTCAGCTTCTCTAGACTATTCCATTGGCTTCAAAAGGCTCCAATTATCCTATCTAGCCTCTTGTTTCACTCTCTCTCTCCACTTTCTCTATGGTCGAAAACTGCTCCTGGAGTGCATTTAATAAATATCCCCTAGGGATACTCCACCAAATTTGGTGAACTGCACCTAACTCCAGTTAATCTTAGCATATCCGCCTAAATTTGTCTGCTCCACTAGGCTGACCATCAGAGGTCATCCATTACAATAACTTTTTGGGTGTGCATATGAGGCAGTATAATCCCGGAGGTTAGGGAATCTCCACCGTCGATCTATCCCGCTTGATCCAACAGATATCGCGTCGTTCGCTCACAAACTAACCTGGATGATCTCCACCATCGATGTGACTCGTCAAATTGAACGGATGTCATGCAATCTCATGCAGATTCTTGCACGACCGATATCAGGTCGAAAGCGCGCGAGAAAAGTAGTTTTCCCGTGCTACATGTCGACTGCTAAGGTTAATCGCATGAAATCGTAGAATACCATTTACAGCTTTTTGCCCACGTGAGATATCTTTTCCCACTTTCTGAATACTACCCACATGCTCAATATGGAACTTAAAGAAACATGTTTAACAAAAGGTTTAGCACTTATGATAAAAGGGAATATTCTAGGGAATATTAATCTTTTTAGTATTTTCAAAAACCAAATTAATCTTGGTCAAATGTCCAAAATTGCAATTTACTGGACATTTCAAATTGTGATAACTCCTTCATACGGTATCGGTTTTTCGAACCATTCACGGTGTTGGAATCTAGAAGATGAGATATATCTGGTCACTCAAGTTTGACACTCTTTCAAACACTTTGAAATTTGAGCTATCATTGAGGTCATGGATCAATATGTGATCACTCCTCCCCATTAGGAATCTTTTGGACCCCAAAAGACTGATATACTGATCTGTACAGTAGATGAGAGTACATCACCCTCTTCTTTCAGCCTCTGTACACTTTCCTTGCATGGCTAGTGCCTTTGAACCAAGACTCGAAGGTAGTCGACACTTCCCTTCCTAGATGTGCTTGTCCTCCTGTTAAGAACTGTCTTCCTTGAACTCATTCAGAATTTCTGGTAAGAAGTTTATAGAAGGTAGCTTCCTTGATTATCAACCCAAGGTGGCTCAAAAAAACGTGAGATTACATCACAAATATATGCATACTTAACTGAAATCTGCATATGTACCAATTAAAGTATGTTTTGTTATGTCAAGAAGTCAAACCACTTCTAACCAAGCCACTTCTATGGAGACTTTTGCTACTACAAATCTTCTTTTGACATCTTGTAAAAAGCAACATAATGCAAAAAAACAACTTGACGACATAAATTCACATCATGTGAATCATCATCATGTCTCTTACATCTTGTGTACAAATGATTGACTAAATCGCAAGCCGATAAAACATGCCTTTTTCAAACAATTGACACTCCAAATCAAGCATATACAAAAAGAACTTGATTATTCTTTTTCAAAGTAGAAATAATTCCACCTTTTGTGAAACACTTCATCATTATCTCCCTTTTCCAATCTTGGAGATAAAATCAACTTTTCCAAGTCTATATGACATTGCATGCATGTTTAAACAAAGCAATTGACCGTCAACTCAATTACACATACATGTTCAAATACAATGAAGTCATGAACATTCCTTTGTTCATACATACCATTCTCATGCATGTATTCCATTCTTCAACTTTCTCTCAAGCACAATCATAAGTACAAGATCCTCAGTGTAAGATCCTCAATCATATGTAAATGTACTTACAAAGCTGAAATGATTATAATTTTGCTGCAATAAAGCGAGTCTCATACTCAACTTTTCATTCACCTTTTTGGTAAAATCCTGCAACTTGCATTCCATTGGAAAAGAAATATATCAAATCAAAAGACATAAAACTTTAATTGGATAAGAACTCTAACCATTTCTTACCAATCCATATCAAAGGTGCTTCCTTTAACTTCACATCAAAATCAACATGTGAATCATCCTAAAACACATCAATTATGGAAACTTCCTTTCCATTCTTGCCATTCTCTCTTTCCACTTTCTTCAAATTTCGTGGAAGCATTGTTGGATTCAAAATCCAACACTTTTCAACAATATGTCCTTGATTATGGAAATAAGTGCAACACATGTTCATTTACATCATAATTTGCCTTCTCCAATGGACCTTTGGCTTCTTGCCTCCTTTTCTTCAAAAGTTTCTTGTATGTGGCCATTTTCTTCCAACATCTAGAAACACTATGGTTAACCAAACCACAAAAGGAACATGCATTTTTTTTCCAATGCTTATGTGGAAATTTACCATGCTTAACATAATCAAAAGAAACATGATTGAAATCAGATTTATACTTTCCTCTTTCACCTTTGTTGCCTTCATGAGAAGGTGAATCGAATGAAGAGGTGGCTCCCTTCGGAACACCATCAATCTCTTCAATGATTTTAGAGCTTTCATAACTCCCTTGTTCGAGTGCATGCTTATGAACACATTCTTCTTGCAAGGTATGTTTCAAACAATTGCATTCCCCATGAATACAATCTTTACAAACTTGAGGTAGAGAACCTAAAATGAAACTCCTTCTAGGAATTGTTTCAATTGCCTTCATGGCTGCTTTGGAACTTTCTCCATAAGATTGTCCATAGACAAGACCCAAATATTTAGGCCTTTCCTCAATCATTATTGGCTCAACAATGCCCTGTGCATATTTGCCCAATCCTTTTCCTTCATAGCCCATTTTTTACATAAACTTAGACCCTATGTCTCTTGTATGCTTTTCGAAAGAACCAACACAAACATTCTTGGAGGAAATTGAAGACAAACTAGGATTTTTTACCTCTTTTTCAAACTGATGCTTGACTAAGGCTTCTTTGGCAATAAGGAGTTGTGTCTCCAACTCATGCATCCTTTCTAGGTTCATATTTGCAATATGAAGTTGACTCTCTGTTCCCTGCAACTTGTCAAAAAGCAATTGCTTCTCTTCCTTCAAGGAATTCCACTGCTCTTGAAGTTTTGTGCTCTTCCTTTCATCTTCATACATTTGTTTCACCATATCCATCATGATGAAAAAGTATCGCTTCATGTCTTCATCAAAGAATCTTGTGAAGGAGGAGGATTTTGAAAACTCACTTGTAGAAGTTGTCATTATCGAAATGAACAAAAGAACTTCAACAAATTTCACAAATCTTTCAAAGAACTAATGGTTGTAAAGTAAAACTCTTACTCAAGCAGCGTTTTGCAAACAAACCCTCTTGTGCTTCAAGGGTTGCCTTGAGGTCCTTTGGGTAAGGAGAACACCTTCAGCCCTTCTTCCTTCTTTCATTTCCTGGACTTAGCTATCAGTAGCTTTCCCTTCACCTTTGCAAACTCAAAGAGTAGTCAGTTTACAAACAGTAAAATTATTTATAGTGTTTAAACATCTTTCAAGTCAAACAAGAAACCTATTGCTCTGCCAATCAAGCAACCTGATCTGATACCACTTGATTTGGAACGGGGGTTTGATAACTTGTTAAGCTTACAAGAACCCCCCACTCAGTTAAACAAATAAATGATCTAGCTTATATATGACATTTGAGGAATTAAATACTTGAAACAGGTGTATGTTTTCTTTTAACTGTTTAAGTGCTTTAATTCCATTTGTTTATGCTAATATTAAACACATATAACGGCCATATAATGCAGCAAATAAACAACCACACATAACAGCAAATTTAATCTAGGAGTTCACACGAATATCATGGACTACATCTCCTTGAGCTTTTGTCTTCTTGACTTGGCTCTCTGGGATTATGGTAAAGTTTCTTTTACAAGTTCCACACTTAACTCCAAATGTTAATGAACTAAACCAATGTGCTTAGAATACCATCTATAACCCTGTCATGGCTATCATCACTATGCAAACAGATCTAAGATCCCTTAGACTTGATTCCTTCAATCACTGCTCTAAGCTACCCTGAGCTTCTTTATGGCACTCACTCCTTCAAAATTATTTAACTGTCACTGAAACCTCATCTCTAGTCTCCATCACATATCAGACACCAAAAATAGACTGAACATTTTCTCAACAATGAGCATTACATCCCCAAACTAGGCCTTCCTCCAAGGTTGGCATTCGGCTACCTGAAACTTCCCTATAGAATCTCGGCCTTTAGGAGTCTCCAAATGCTTCTACAAATCCCTACAATGGATTCATAAGGCTCATTACATTCATGAATGATTGTTGGTTCGCTGAGAATGAGTATTGGTAGCTCCTACAACTGCCTCCAACTCTTGGTGGCCTTGAGTTCCAAAATCTCCATGGATGAAAATCTCTATGAAGATGACTTTCTCAACTTATCTGGACTATTCCATTGGCTTCAAAAGGCTCCAATTAGCCTAGATAGCCTCTTGTTTCACTCTCTCTCTCCCCTTTCTCCTTGGTCGAAAACTGCTCTTGGAATGCATTTAATCAATATCCCCTAAGGATACTCCACCAAATTTGGTGAACTGCACCTAACTCTAGTTAAACTTAGCATATCCGCCTAAATTTTTCTACTCCACCAGGCTGACCATTAGAGGTGAGTCATTAAAATAACTGTTTGGGCGTGCATATGAGGCAGTATAATCCTAGCGATTAAGGAATCTCCATCGTTGATCTATCCCGCTCGATCCAACAGATCTTGCATCGTCCGCTCACCAACTAACCCAGACGATCTCCACCATCGATGTGACCCATCCAATCGAACGATTGTCACGCAATCTCGCATATATTCTTGCACCATCGATATCAGGTTGAGAGTGCACAAGAAAAGTAGTTTTCCCATGCTACATGTCAACCGCTAAGGTTAATCGCATGAAATTGTAGAATACCATTTACATCTTTTTCCCTGTGCGAGATATCATTTCCCACTTTCCGAATACTACCCATGTGCTTAATATGGAACTTAAAGAAAGACGTTTAAGGAAAGGTTTAATGCTTACCCCGAAAGGGAATATTCCAGGGAATAATAATCTTTTTAATATTTTCAAAAACCAAATTAATCTTGGTCAAATGTCCTAAATTGCAGTTTACTAGAATTTTGAAATTGCGATAACTCCTTCATACAGTATCGATTTTTCAAACCATTCACGGCGCTAGAATCAGAAGATGAGATCTATTTGGTCGCTTAGATTCGACACTCTTTCGAGCACTTTGAAATTTGAGTTATCATTTAGGTCATGGATGATCAATATCTAATCATAGGTATACGTTCTAGTTATATTGTTAATATTTTATGATTGTTGTTTCTTTCTTTACTGAATTGTGATTTTGGTGTGATTCCTAACTATTGTTACTCTAGATTGATGTTACTTGGTGTTATTTACTTTGTTGTTACTCGATTCGTAGCATTCATTGGGCCTTGTATTTTGTAATTTCCCAATACTAGGTAGGGAACCTGTGGCCTGCATATACTTTTCATAATAACCTTGAAATAAGTAATGAACCTCCGATTGACAAATAAATGTGAGAGGGATTAAATCTATAAACCCATATTAAAATGTAGAAATTTCACCTGTAGGACAAACCGATATATGCAATGTCCTAAAGCCTAATACTTGTTCTACTTCTATAAAACATTAAGCAGAAGCATAATCAAATTCATGAGAAACATAAAGTAGAAACATGCATACCTGATCAAGAGAAATCAATCACACATAGAACAGAATATATTGCTGGGGAAAGCACTAGCATAAAACCCCAACACTGTATTATCAATCAAGTGGAAATCCTCTTCAACATACAAAAAGAATCAGCTCAATAGCTATCCTGCTCTCTATGTACTATGATGATCTTCAATCAGAAGATGAAAATCATGGACTACCTAGGCCTCATTATATAGACTGTAAGTTGGCCTGATCATACCTGCTGTCACCTTGGGTCCAACTACGTAGTCACAGAGAAAATAGATGCCTTTCTTATGATAAGAATACTTACTATAAATATCCTAGCATCTGATAGTACAGTGTCCCTCATCTGATTTCAACTGGGTCTTTGACAGAACTGACATGAAACAGTTATCCATGAGTGAATCCTCAGTTATCTAAAATAATAGTTGTCACATGCATGCAAGCATTAACAAACTATATTTTATTATTCTAACAACTTGTTAAAATAATCTAACTGGACTTGACTAGTTAGAACTAAGTCAACTGATTCTCTCATTATAAAACTCATACTTAATTCCTCAATAAGTGGAGGAAATTAAGGATAAATTCCTCAATCGGTGGGACAACTCATGTGCATGCTCACAAAGACTTCAAATTCGAATTTCCTTAACTAATTAATTCAATTGAATTAATTAATTAATATTTCCAACTATTGTTAAGACCAAACTTAATTTTACTTCCTATAGATAGACTAGGACTACTATCAATAGGAAGGGACCCAGAAATGCTATTTTTAGAACTTTCTATTTTTAGCAGTTTCACCTCTCACCCAATGTGGCCAATGACCTCACTGGCCAAACTGCTACTTTTAGACATGCTATTTTTAACACATTCTAAATTTAGCATTTCTTGTTGCGCACTTTTCAACGCTCCCTCTCAACAAGAAAGGCTTTCTCTCGAACCTAATCTTGTAACTCTAGAATGTTCTACATGCAACACATCTACCCGGTCCACTTGCTCCAACAACACTTGGAACAAAACACTCCCAACTGACCACTCTATTGGGCTAGGAACATTGTTATCGGGAAATCTAGTGTCTATACAAAGCTGCTAGTCCCACTAAGATGGGTAGCTATCTTAGAAACAAACAAATTAAAGTTACTTTCATTTTCCTTTACGAGAAGTAGATAGGAGAAGAGCAAAGAATACCAACCTCGATCTTTCGCTTGGTTCTTTGCTTGTTCCTTCTCCCCTTTGACAGATCTTTGCTGCTCCTCCCTTGACCACTCTGCTTCAAAGAGTACCTGTAAAGTCAAAGCAACATAATACCTTCAAAGTGCAGAGATCTACAATCATAAACAATATAGGACCAGATATATATTGACCACATACATGCATATATTAGAAAACATACAAGAATGTGGAGGAAAACTCGAATAGCTTTATTGATATAGAGATTAGAAGAGAGGATTACAACCCATTGATTTGACCTAGTGTCATCCTCCTAGCATGAAAGCCCTTATTCACCTCATGAAAAGCTTAGATCACCCAACACTATGATATTCCACCAGGAAACCAATAGCACTTCCTTACAAGATACAATATTCCAGCCTCTTGGATCTCTCAGATGAGGGATCCATATATAGATGATTGCGGGGGGTGAGTCAGCTTCTGGGATTTTGATTAGTGTCTTCTCTCCAATAGTCCTTGATTCCACTTGGAGATTGATGATCTCTTACTCATCCCTAGGTGAATTCAAAGAGGCAAGTGTCACAAGAGAAGTTTCTGGAAGATTCCATGATCATCCACCTTGCAAATTGTCTCTGCCATTTGTCTACTCTCGCCCATCACACCCTACAGAAGGGCTTTCCAGTATGCATCACACTTTTTACACTGAGCAGGTGTGATGCATCGCACCCTCTGCACTGAGCAATCTGTATGGTCCAGTTCTGAGCAGTTTTCTATGGAGAACTTCTGGGAGATGATGTAATCAGCTGACCTTGTTCCTTTAGAGCATGAAACAACACTTTTAGGGACTCAAAAGCCCTTGGTTTATAGACATATGTGATTGGGGTTGCAGTGCCCAAATATGTCTATAACAGTTGCCCCCTAAAGCATGAGGTCGAAAAGCTTTTTATGTCGGGTGAAATGCTTTATCATGAGGATCTGAGGTTCTTTTAAACTGGAAGACGATCTGTAATAAGATACAATACAATACATTATCTTCATAACATTTTCATGATCTAGCTGAGGTGGGCATTCCCATGCTCAGCTTTATAAATTCATTTTCATGTACATAGGATAGACAATCGTCTGTGTGGCAGACTGATGATTCGGGTAGAGCCATCATCCTCTGATTTGGATGATTATCTGTGCAACAATGATGTACATTTGATGTATTTATTTTCCTGAATATATTGCAGCCCGGATGGATGAAACTTGATCTGGGGTCTTCAAACTCGTCCAATCTTCTCTCGAAGTACAAGTCGATCCATGTGAAAAATATTCTAGAGTCGAACATGGAAAGACATCACCTGATTACTAGCCAATGATGTAAGCTGTTAACAGGCGCGAGAGGAATCACCGATAATGTTGATGACCCTCAAGGTACTACAGTACAATTCACGTGGTGTGAAAAAGGGACTTGGCATTGAACACCACACAAAATCTTTCGATCGAAGGCCATTGATGTAAACCTGTCGCCGGAAGTGAGAAACTTGCCATTGAAGCATGCAAGCTTCAAAGTACTGAAAGGGTTGTTCCTAGGTTGGCTTCTTGGATAATGAGCTATCGTCGACAAGAAGTAACCTATCGTAGGAGGGCCTTAATGAATCCCACATCTACGACACAGAAAGGAGCAAATGATTTTGTAGAGGTGAAAACGATCTGCTGATACAGGGTTCAGGGTGGCGGTCATGAAAGGATGAAGCGTGAAGGTATTGCAGCAGATGAGACATAAGATGGGTTGGTGAATTCTCTGATCGACTTCTCTTGAACATATCGATGAAACTAAAATGGATTGGTAGCGTTAACCCCAAATATGGATGGTACGGTGGACCAATGGTAATATGACCGGTGAACGGAATAACCCAACCCGACTCAATCATGGTGATGGAGTGAAAGTGTCATGTTCAAGAGCGACTCGCTACCAATAAAGTTTCTTCAAGTTTTCTTCCCAATTTTCCCCAGCCATTGCTGACCAATACCTCTTTCTTTTTATCAAGCTTGAGGAGGATAACATATGCTTGTTCTATAATTTTCCCTTTGGGAAAACCCGTCGCTATGTTTTAACGAGCCTAGCGACAGTGAAACTCGTTCTTGTCTGCATGGACAAGTTTGTTGCTATTGGCTTTAACGAGTTTAACGACAAAGACAACTCGATCCTTTTTCAATTTTAGAGAGTCTGAAAAGGGACAGAAAGGAAACACCAATAATCCTTTTTCGTCATATAATCCCTTAAGTTCGAAAAAGTATAAAATAATATGAAAGGGATGAATTTTTGATAGTTTTAACGAGCCGAACAAGACAAGTGCTCGATCTTTTTGTGTGATAATCCCTCAGGTCCAAAAATATTAAAATGTAGAGGAGGGATAGCACTCCTGGTATCTTTAATGAGCTGGAGAGGCCAACTGCTTGGCAATCTTTTCATATTTTACGAGTCAGATGAAAAGATCTTAAAGGAGACTCGTCTTTGAGGAACGAGTGATATTTTCGGGTAGCTGCTAATTCCAGGTAAGGTTTGGAATTTTCCAATCATGGCAGTGTCACAAGGATGGCTAACAGAATCACTCTTCATAGTTGTTCCTCAAAAGGGTAAACAATCAAATGGAGGCATATGATCGGCTAAAACAGAGTGGAGGTGATGGTAGGAACACGACCAGGGCTCAGAAGCTGATGATAATGCATTCACAAAGGTTATTTACCGGAGGTTGGTTCATTTTTTAATGAGCTTAAACTCTCGGGGAACATTTTCTCATTGCTTAGCTTTCATTTTTAACGAGCTTGAACTTTGCATAAAAACTGCTCCTTCCAGTTGTATAATAAGGATGTCTCATCGATAGGTTCAATTTTTAAGGAGCTTGCACCATTCGAAACTTTGCTCTGCTCCCTCTCACATGCAAGCTAGGAATGACCAACTACTGTCCTAGGGGTTAGTTAACAACTAAGGTTAGGTAGGAAAATTTTTCCTTTACTTTGCCGGCACCATTTAGCCCCTGCGAAGGTGAACGGTCGATTTGACCACTCACCTAACTTAAGCAGTTGAAGTTAGCGAAACTATAGAGTTAGCGTTACACTACCCGCTTTTCACTTGCGCGCAAAAAGATTTGCATGCCCCCAGGTATAGCGAAGTAGAGTTTCCAGGTTACCCTTCAATTTGCAAACAAAACATTTGTTCTATCAGGAAATGCCTACCTTCTAACGGAGGTATATTATTCCAGTCCAAACCCATTTTCCTAAACGGATGGGTGTGTCAGACTAGTCATATTCCAACGCGGAAACCTACCCTATACCTAAATTTTTCCTGCCGAAGCAGACCAAGGTGCATGCCCCCCTGGGTTTCAGCCATCCCACTGAATTACTCGCGTTCTTCAGGTGGTCGGACTGGAGATTGATGAGACATTCCTTGCATGAATATACAGGTTAGGGATGGTACTTGACTATTAGCTATGTGTGAGCTGGGGAATGAAAGTTGTTCTATGAGCTGGACCACTCGGCCTTCATGCGGAAAACACATTACTCAAAAGAGTGAGGAGACAATGGCTCCCATGCTATAAATATAGTCATGCCCAAGGAGCAGATTATAATCTAAAGGTCCTTGGACTACCATTATGTTTAGATACATGGTTTTCCCTCTCAAAGTTATAGGCAAACTCGGAAGGATCCCTAATAGTCGACTGGTTCCTTTATCGAAGCCTATTAGATTTCGCATCTCAGGCATAAGCGTTGGCAAACCAAGCGCTTTCCAAGCAGTTGAGGAAAGGATACTCACAGAAGCCCCTTCATCTATGATGGTACTGACCATGACCTTTCTGTAAGCTTGTACAATGATTCGGAATGGTACATTGGACGGTAAATGGGGTCTGCCTAGTAGATTCCAATCGAAGGAAATGACTAGGTTGCTCGGAGGTGGGACCAAATAAACGGCCGAATATGACCCTGACGAACTTCCTTCCTACGGTAAAGGAATGGGTAGATTTCCCCCATGTTCATTGGATTCTGTGTTTATGAAAAGAATTTGAATAGTGTCATTCTCATTCTCTTTGGTGACTGTATCATCTGAAGATGGACCTTCTGAAGACAGGACCAGGTCGACTACCACCTCAACCTTTTGACATTCATCTGGTATGGATTCAGATGGTTTATCTTCGATGATAGATGCTTCGACCGACCATAAAGTTGTGTCAATCATATTTTCAACTAGCGATGGACTCGGCAAGAGTTTCTTGTACCCAGGAGGAAGCTGTAGCGGTGAAGCAGGACGGTTATCCAAGACTCTTTTAGCTTCATCCAGGAAGGGACAACAGTGGACGGCATGATTACCTTCACATAGTTTGCAAGGAAATTTACATTTTCCTTTCTGTCCAGAGACTTCGTTTTCACTAATTGACGGTGTACTCTCAACATGATCATCAGAGATTGATGATATCAGATTGTGCAAATGAGGAGACCAATCCCTTAAGATCCAAGGGATGCAAGGACAATCTTGATGATAGTGGTCCCCTTTGCAAATGACACATGGATATTTCGGTTTGGATGGTGCAGTGTGCGGATTTTCGCTAGATGATGCACGGTTTCCCCTTTTTGCCTTTGGCTCCTTCTTTTTCTTCTCCTTCTCCTTCCCTTTCTTCTTCTTCTCGGTTACTTGGTCTTTAGATTTACTAGCTTTACCAAGCAAAGAGGAAGGAGGGGAGGGAGAAATGAGTGAAGCAGAACGTTGGGGGGTAACTCTAGTATCATCTAGTTGCTGACGTGACTACTCAGGAACCGCGGTGGTTTGAACGATAGAGGTCAAGAAGAACCATATGGGCAAGCCAATTGTCAGTCCTGGGAGGGACAATGTGGCCCTATGAGGTGCACCAACATCTCCCCAAGAGGAGAAAGGACTAGGATTTCCTTTAAGGGGAAATCCTTGCTTGGTGGACTCCATTTCTCTCAACCTAAGACGAACAAGGGAACAGTGACATTATTCCGATTAAAATAAATTTTAGATGCTTTGACAAAACTTGCTTTTTCAATTTTAAAGAGTCGAGAAAAAGAAAAAGATGACTCTAGTCGCTTTTGATTTTTAATGAGCCTGAAGTGACAAGTGCTCAGATGGACCTTTTCCTTTAAGGAGTCTGAAAAGGAACGAAAGAGACTGCTCTAGAAATCTAGACAGAGGGATTACCAAACCAACCGTAAAACTACAAAATAATTTTTACGATACGGCAGTCAAACTTCCCAAATGTTGTGTTCAGTGCATTGCGATCGATAGGGCAGTAGACAGGCTTCCTAAGGATAAAGGATATAGACTATTGTGGTCTCCCAATATATACTCGATGGTACATGGGAGCACAAGTCCATACTAGTACTTGTCGTCTCAAAGAGGAGGAATCACCCAACCTACGATGAAAGCGATAGTTACCAGGCTTTACGACACTGGAATACGTCTCTAGCCTAGAATTCTAAATGTTGTGCGTTAGGTTCCAAAGCGTTTTTATGTTCATTGAATTTATTTTACAGTTGATCTTTCTTAAGAAGTTTGCCTTTCAGGTTCACCACGTGATGTAGATATACAATTCCTAAAATGCAATCTAAGATGATAAACAATCATTTAATCTTCTTTTTTCAATGAAAATCATAGCTACTAAGGAAAGAGAAGCGGAAATCTTTCAACAAAGAGCAGAGAGCACACACTAGATGCACTATCCTAAATCAAAATCAAAAAGCAGTCTAAATGCAAATGCATGTGCATGTATTTGTTTTCGCTTTCTTAATGTGTGAATGACAAAAAGAATGCTAAGTACAAATTTGAATTGTTTCAAGCAACAGTACTAACGATTTTCTTTTCAAAAAAAGAAAGGAAGACAATGACGACACTTTGTGATTTCGAATTGAAAATTGCTTTCGACACTTGAAAAACTACTAATTCAAATCAAATACAAGAGTAACAGTGTAATCGACCATCAAGAACAATAGGATTCTTTTCTTTGACTGAAAACGACACTTACGACACTTTCGAATCAAAAGACGACAGCTTGATTACGCTACTTCTTTGTAAAGGAGAACTGTAAATGGTGAACAATACATAAAAACATTTACAGTTCCTTGTACTATGGAGGCTGAATCATGCAAAGTAAGGGAGTTTCCACAGAGGTATATTAATCACAGACAACAAAACCCCTTAATAAAGCCGAACATAGTGAACAAAAAACCAAAATCTGGAAGCAGAAGAGGTCTTATCTGATCATCGCACCTGTAATACAGGGAAAGTGCGATGCATCTCACCTACTACACAAGGGAGGTGCGATGCATCCAGATTTCCAAGAGGAGAAGGTGCGATGGTCCAGGGACGAGAATTCAACTTGGTTCTGGGTCACTGTTTACAGCTTAGTTCAAGGATTTAGGCCGAGCAAATGATAGTCAGTAAATGTAAATCATAGGGGCTGATCTAATGAGGCTACTTGAACCACCACCAGGGAAATTAGGATGTTTGAAAATCAATTGGTCAGTTTATAAACAAAACCCAGAGATATACTAAAGCAGCATTGATCTACTTTGCACTTGCATAGAAAATGCAGTTCGAAGGCTAGCTGGCTTGACTTCAGGCTCCGTCTGTAAGTTTATAAAGCAAACAAATAAAGACAAGCAAACAAACTACTCGCTCCCTAGTGGATTTGTCATTTTGTTATCGGGAAATCTAGTGTCTATGCAGAGATGCTAGTCGCACTAAGACGGGTAGCTATCTTAGAAACAAACAGATTAAAGTTACTTTCGTTTTCCTTTACGAGAAGTAGATAGGAGAAGAGCAAAGAATACCAACCTCAATCTTTCACTTGGTTCTCTGCTTGTTCCTTCTCCCCTTTGACAAATTTTTGCTGCTCCTCCCTTGACCACTCCGCTTCAAAGAGTACCTGTAAAGTCAAAGTAGCATAATACCTTCAAAGTGCAGAGATATACAGTCATAAACAATATAGGACCAGATATATATTGACCACATACATGCATATATTAGAAAACATACAAGAATGTGGAGGAAAACTCGAATAGCTTTATTGATATAGAGATTAGAAGAGAGGATTACAACCATTGATCTGACCCAGCGTCATCCTCCCAACATGAAAGCCCTTCTTCACCTCATGAAAATCTTAGATCACCCAACACTATGATATTCCACCAGGAAACCAACAACACTTCCTTACAAGATACAATATTCTAGCCTCTTGGATCTCTGGGATGAGGGATCCATATATAGATGATTGCAGGGGGGTGAGTCAGCTTCTGGGATTTTGAATAGTGTCTTCTCTCTAATAGTCCTTGATTCCACTTGGAGATTGATGATATCTTACTCATCCCTGGGCGAATTCAAAGAGGAAAGTGTCACAAGAGAAGTTTCTTGAAGATTCCATGATCATCCACCTTGCAAATTGTCTTTGCCATTTGTCTACTCTCACCCATCACACCCTACAGAAGGGATTTCTAGTATGCATCACACTTTTTACACTAAGCAAGTGAGATGAATCACACCCTCTACACTGAACAGTCTATATGGTCCAATTTTGACCAGTTCAGCTGACCTTGTTCCTTTAGGGCATGAAACAACACTTTTAGGGACTCAGAAGCCCTTGGTTTATGGACATATATGATTGGGGTTGCAGTGCCCAGATATGTGTATAACAAACATACTCTAATGTTGAAGCTCTACCTGCTGCTAACAAGTGCTCCCTTTCTGACATATATGCTACTGCAACATCTCCATGCATCTTGCACCATTGCACACCTCTCTGTGCCACCTAGCACCGTGCAAAACACTTGTGCCTCTCGCATTGCTGTAGCTTGCTAGCTATGCATTGTCTTTGGATTCCCTGCATTGTTGCTCTCTCTGTCACTCCATCTGCATCTGTCTCTACCCAATCAGTTAGTTCCTGCTACTCCACATCGGGGCTCCTATAGCAAGGTCTCATCCAAGAGGTTGGGTACCTCAAGGATCCTGCCCCTCCTCCTTTGGACAATCACTCTATGTCGCCCCACCTCCTACCTAGAGGTATGGCTGCATGTGATCCCTCAACCCACCTGGATCAAATTTTCCCCCCACTAGAGGTCTCTGCATGAGTAGATGTCTCTACTAAATCTCCACTCAGCTTCCCCTATTGTGGCTGCTCCACAACCTCCTGAAGTTGTTGCACCAATCGTGGCTCCTCCACAATCATTCGAGACTTCTTCTAGCTCTGCATGTTGAGAGGTAATATACCCTCCCTCTCAACCACCAAGTCTCAAACCTTTTCCTTGCTCCTCAAGGCTTTGCATGCATCTTGTACCTCAAGTGCATACAAGTTCTTGGCTAGCACACCAATCTATTTCCATTTTCCCGTCGTCACAAACTTTTCTAGAAAGGTGTTGATTTTAAATCAGCGATATCTCCCTCATCCGAACTCTGATTCAGCCATTTTTTTTTTTTTTTTTGGGTATTTTTCTGCAAGGAATCCAAATTTGCTATTTATTTCTAAAAATTTTGTACAAAAATTTTCAGATCTACTCTGCAAACTCTCGGCCCAAAACTCAAAACTTTGAAATCTCCTATTCTTGTATATTGTTCTTCCTTGATCACCTGTGCTCTGATACCATGTAGAAATTTCACTTGTAGACCAAACTAATATATGAAATATCCTAAAGCATAATACTTGTTCTACTTCTACAAAACATTAAGCGGAAGAATAATCGAATTCATGAGCTACATCAAGTATAAACATGCATAACTGATCAAGAGAAATCAATCACACATAACACAGAATATATGATTGGGGAAAGCACTAGCATAAAACCCCAAGAATCTATTATCAATCAAGTGGAAATCCTCTTCAACATACAAACAGAATCAGCTCAATAGCTATCCTGCTCTCTCTGTACTCTGATGATCTTCAATCAGAAGATGAAAATCATGGAATACCTAGGCCTCATTATATAGGCTATAAGTTGACCTGATCGTACCTGCTGTCACCTCAGGTCCAACTACGTAGTCATAGAGAAAATAGATGCCTTTCTTATGATAGGAATACTTACTATAAATATCCTAGCATCTGATAGTACAGTGTCCCTCATCTGATCTCAATTGGGTCTTTGACAGAAATGACATGCAACAATTATCCAAGAGTGAATCCTCAGCTATCTAAAATAATAGTTGTCACATGTATGCAAGGATTGACAAACTATATTTTATTATTTTAACAACTTGTTAAAATAATCTAACTGGACTTGACTAGTTAGAACTAAGTCAACTGATCCTCTCATTATAGAACTCATACTTAATTCCTCAACCAGTGGAGGAAATTAAGGATAAATTCCTCAATCAGTGGGACAACTCATGTGCATGCTCACAAAGACTTCAAATTCGAATTTCCTTAACTAATTAACTCAACTAAATTAATTAACTAATATTTCCAACTGTTGTTAAGACAAAAATTAATTTTACTTCCTATAGATAGACTAGGCACTGCTATCAATAGGAAGGGACCCAGAAATGTTATTTATAGAACTTTCTATTTTTAGCAGTTTCACCTGTCACCGAATGTGGCCAATGACCTCACTGGCCAAACTGCTATTCTTAGACATGCTATTTTTAACACATTCTAAATTTAGCATTTCTTGTTGCACACTTTTCAGCATAAAACTCCAACAACGACGCATTCATCAAACCATATCACACAAGTCATTCGCGCAACTCCTTTCATTATTATTTAAGCAGTCATTACAATGAAGATATACATAGGTGTGTGCATTCTCATATCTCCATATTAAACTATGTTACATCAGAGCAATACAGTTCAAAGAAGGAAGACTCATAACTTAGCACAAGTTATAGACTCTCATCGCACAGACCATTAGTAGCAGATTAGAATTATAGCTTGGATTCTAACTCTAGCTGTTATATTTTCCCATTTATGACTTCTTTTACAAACTCACTCAATTTATTTTCTCATCACATTGGTTCCTTGATCTCATCCTTATCTAGTCCACTTTGACAAGATCTTGTGCCTTTGTCCCTATCCTTCTTGATCCTTTCAAAATTGAGCCTACATTTCCTTCTTTTGCAGATGTGCAAGTCCCAACACAAGTTATTTATTTGTCACTTTCTATTTTTTTTTTGGCCTTCTTCCAACGAATCTATCCATTCTTTTCTTCAGGAATATTATGCAAACTTATTTCCCAAAATAATTCAAAAGAACAAAGGACCCAACAATGAATCCATTAAGAAATCTAATTAAATCATGGAAACATAGTATTTAAGGTTAGTGTTAAATTGCAACAATATAAATTTGTGAGTTGTAATAAAGTATGAAGGATGAAAACATGATAAAGAAGATTAAATTGAATTACGATAACAATATGACCTAAAGGAATTGTAGCAACATAAACTAATGAAATTGAAACAATGTAAACTAATGGAATTGTAATAACATAAAAATAGAATTAAAGAGATAATGTAAATCTACAACTATCTACTAATATCAATAGTACCTTACTAAGGAGGGGGGCCTACCTACTTAGCTCGACACTAGGTTATGAAGGAAAGTGAATGTGAGCACTCAACACACCATTTATGAAGAAAACTGAACTTCAAATTATAATAAAAATGAAGTTACAAAATTTGTATCTTATCCTTGTTATTAGCTCTCTATAATCCAATACATTAATCTATCCTTCCTCACCCTTTTATACAAACTCAATCTATATAAATGAAGCAATAGAAAAGGATGAAAAACCATGAGAATCTAGTTGTTCCATCTTGATACAATATTTTCCCACTCATGGAAATAAATGGAGTAAACACTAACTTAATCAACTATATAATAGGTGGAAATTCAGTCATCTTCTTTCTCGGCCACCTACCTACTCCCATTGTTTTCCTTCCTAAAAAACCTGGTTGTTCTATATTTAACTAGTCTAGAGGTAACAATTATTCATTTGACTATCGAGTTGGCACAAATATAGTGGAATTGTCGCATCAACGATATGGGGTTCCAAAAATGTTGGTATAGATTTGCAACAATTGGCATCTTCTTGGATTTGTAGCCACAAATGCAAGCAAGAGTTGCAATAATGGACCAAAGTAGAAGTTGTAGTGATGGACCAAATGGCAGTTGTAGCATTTTCTTGTGAGATGAAGGTGTGACCAAAGTACATCCAAAGTCGAAACAATTTCCAATAAGTGCTTGTATGCTCATATTACTTGTCCACCATGGTCAGTACAAAAAGATAACAGTTTCCAAATAATGCATATGAATAGGCATAGAGATGCAATATCGAGGTGACAATCTTACCTTTTCAAAAATATGATTTTGTGAGTGGAAAGTGAGGAAATATGGTGTAATAAAGACAAAGTATAGGAAAAATAATTCATATGGGTGCCAAAAATATGCCAAATTGAGTGGTCGTCACTCACATTGTTGTGCATGTTGTGTACTTTTGTTTTTTAAAGTATTTGGTTGGTAACATATGACAATGATCTTATATACGTAAAAGGGAAATATAATCTATTGGTCAATATTTTGAGCCAAAGATGGCATAAATGTGCAATATCTCAAGCCTAATTAGATTTAAGAATACTAATCATAATGTGATCTAAGGATGATGACTGGTAGGAAGAAGTATTGCAAAAAATGCTACAAAGAAAGGAATAGACAAAAAAGGAAGTCAAAAAGTACAATGATTATCATAGACCCCAAGATGGAATGTTACTTTGGAGGAACATAATTTATGTGCTAGATCACAAGGATCTAAGAAGTTTAGTGTTTCATAAATCACAATATGCATCTATTCTAGATGACCACACTATCAAAATTCATATCATGGTATGAATTAATTGTGTTAATTTCTAGTTTTGAAATCAAATTTTGCAGCATATATAGCAAGGTACCTAAAAAGTCAATAGATAAAAGTGGAACATCAACATCCAATTGAAAAGTTGAATCCCAATATGGAAATGGAAAGAAATATATATGGACTTCATCATTGGAATATATAATGTTTCTACGGCTTACAAGTCAATATTAATAGTGCTTGATCAATTGAGAAAGAAAATTGACTTAATTCTAGTAAAGACTATACATTAGGATTTTGATATAGCTCATATTTCCATCCAAGAAGTAGTAAGATTGCACGGTGTAAAAAGGTGATTGTGGGATTGTGTTGGTATTAAATTGAGATTGTGGTTCTCATATGTTACCAACAAAAGCTCCTATTGTATTTTATATGTGTTAGCATTTTCAATCTTCCTTAAAGGGAAGAAGATCCCACCTAAAACAAAACCAAGACATTAAATTGATTAGAAGAGACAACTGGATGAACATGATCTTGTATTCACTAATAATATATTAATCCCATAAGTTATACGTATGGAAATAAGAATGACCAAAAAGGAACAATATTTGAATTCACAACCATAACCAAAAGCATATAAATAGATTCCATAACAAAGAAACACCGTGCATATTTATTAACCATGAGCCATAGATAACTCATACACAAAAATTTAAAATAGGGGGTGATCTTTTCCCATTAATTAATAGTCAAATCTTTTAATATCTACTTAGCATGAATTGATATTCCACTACCAAAAAAAAGAAAAACTAACATATAATTAACCAATAGAAGAGTATAACCCTTTCCCTTTAGCTTTTGATATATTTTATGCATTCATAGTTCACTAAAGTTTACTATTTCAAGTTTAATTACAAAATAGGATAAGGATTATTTTGTCAATCTAGTATGTGATTTGGCTTATTAATTATATTCCAAAGCTCTTAGTTTTTGTATTTTACATACTATATGTCCCTTTATTCCTCTTGCATGTCATTTTCACCATCTCTATGCTTCTTTATCTTGTAATCATATCCATGCAATCTTTCACAAATCCCAAAGCATCAACCACATCCATTGAATTTCTCTTGAGTCAACCCTTATGCTCCTTTTATTTTTCCAACAAAGGGACCAACTTAAGGACAATATGTAGGGTTTGACCATGGAAATCATCATATTTCTCCAACTATGCTTTCCTATTTCCACAACAAAATAAAATCACCAACAATGGAAGTCTAATCTTTCTCAACATCTAGGGTAGTTGGTTGTGTATAAAGCAAGGCTTTTCATTCAACATCCACGGGTGAATTGAGTTGTTGTAGCTTGATATAAGAAGCCTAAGAAATGGTTAGAAATAATTTTAAGCTTCTTAACTTGTATGGATGCCTCATGAATGGCATCCAACTTTTTAGTTATAGCCTTTATCTCATCATATTTGAATTGCCACTCCAAGGGATTAATAAATTGGGTAACACCTCAGCATTGAGTTGAGAAATGTGTTTCATCAACTCATTAATTGGCTTATTATGATTGGACAAAAAACCCATCCAATCATATATAATTGTAAAAACTTGCTTGTTTCCTTTTGTATCTTAGTGGATTGTGACCTAGTTGTGTTGACTTCTTTTGCCCAGGATTTAACTTGACTTAGTAATTTTTGTTGATGTTGGTTCCCTTGATCTTGAGCAGAAGCAACTTCCTCCTACAAATCTTAAACATATTGGTGATCCAAAATGGTTTTGAACCAAGAATGGTTGTTAGATTCAATCCCTAAAATATTATTTTAGCAATTAATGAAGGTTAGAAAAAATTTTAAACTAATGAAAATGTGAATGTTGAATGAGACAAAATGGGATGAGAAGAAAAAATGTGATAATTCAAAGAAGAAGAAAAAAAACAAATAAGAGAGAAGACTAATAAATGGGAAGTGAAGGGGAATGGATATTGGACTTCCCTCTATTCTCCCTATTTACTCTATCAGTCTCACTCTCAATGGGTCCTTTTGCTAAGGATATCAGGACTAATACAAAGAACATTATTATCACCAAAAAAAAATCGAAATGAAATAGACTAAGCCCAATTCTAAATTGGTTTTCCCATTTGGTTTTACAGGGTAAAATTCATGAGTTCACAGTGAATGATTGATGTGTGTTTTTCTTTAATAAATTCTTGTGTGTTTAATACTCTATTACATTATATTAACCTACTACCTAGTTATCTTGTAGTTGACATAATTCATTCTTGTTGTAGCTCTATGGATTTTTGTTATAATCTAATTCTAGATGTGCTCATGGAGAATATCAAAATTCAAAAGTTTTAAATAATTCATTATTTTGTCCAAAGGATTGATGGCTCTCATTTCTTGACTATTGAATCCTTTAAATAACTTATATTCATTTCCTCATGACTAACTATTGTCTATTGAAGTTTTCGGGTGAATTTCCTCACCCCTCCAAACTATAGTTTCATCCCCTGACTTGAATTTTTTTCCTATTGTAGTTTAGTTATGCCTAAGGCCGATTCTTAATTCCTTGGACAGATTCCTATTTGCTGGGTCATATTTCTAAATTCCTAAGGCAACTTTTAATTTTGGGTGTGAATTTTTAATTGCATGGGAATTCTTAGACATCATTGGATGTTTTTCTCCATTGTTGTGTGTCTAAATTTGTCCTTGGGAATTTTACTCCATTATGAGTGTCTAAATTCATTCCTCAACATTTTTCCCCACTATTAAGCATCCACTAAATCCATATATTAAATTTTTCATTTATTCTTGGTCAACTAAAAAGTTAGATTTAAGAATTATCTTATTATTGTGTTTCAACATGTTTATTTTACTAATTGATCGATGTTTTTACTTTGTTGGGTCATTTCCTTATAGATAGTAATCCTTGCTTATGAAAGGAGTAAATCAACCTTTCCCCACAAGCTACATATTGTCTCTGTATTGTGCTCTGAGCATTGGCTCTCCTACAATTTGTATAATTTCTCACTAGGTGACTCTTCCCTCTCTTATAATCCATTATTTGTGCTTAGGCCATCAAGATTATCTTCATATAGTGCATTGATATGGAAGCTATTATATAGGCTACAAAAGCTCTTGATATAGAGTTTCTTAAAGAGGTTTGAACTCTAAATTGCAAAGTCATTGAATTTTTATTTTTCACAATGAGCGTTCACGTTGTTGGATGGATAGGACATAGGCTTACATTTATGGATCATGTTATATTAGAGAAAAAGAGATGAAAAACAGATATGAGAGAAGGTTCAAGGATGGGAAGTGAAAGGGAATGATTGTTGGCCTTCCCCCTACCCCCTATCTTTCCCTATTTCCTTCTTACATATATTTATCAATAGTTATTTTGGTCCAAGAGAGAGGGAACAAGAGAAAGAACAACATTGTAACCAAATATTTGACAAAATGAAATAGACTAAGCCCCATTTGAAGCTAGTTTTTCCATTTGGATTACAAAGTTACAATTTAATATTTCATTGTGATTTATTGATGTGTGTGTTTATTTTATAAGCTCTCACATATTTAATACTCAATTGCATGATATTAATATAATCCTTAGTTTCCTTATCATTTCATGGGTGTGAAAATTCAATCTTGATGTAGCTATGTGGATTTATATTATAATCTCATTCTATAGCTGTAATGAAGAATATCAATAGTCAAAAGTTTCATAACATTAATTATGGGGGCCAGGAGATCAATGGCTCTCATTATTGACCATTGAATTATTTAAACAACTTCTATTTTGGTTTCTCATTACCAACTAGTGTTTTTTGTTGCTATTAGGTCTGTTCCCTCACTCCTCCAAACAATTTTTCATCTCTTAAGATACATATATTTTTCTTAAATTTATTTAACATTGCTTGAGGCCATTTTTTTATTGTTGTGATGAATACCTATTTGTTGGGATAGAATTCCAATTGTCTAAAGTGAACTTTTAATTGCATAGTGTTCTTAGACATTGCTAGATGTTTTTCTCTATTGTTTACTATCTAAATTTATTCCTAGGAAATTTTCTCCATTTTTTATTGTCTAAATTAATCCTTATGAATTTTAGCCGATTTTTAAGCCACCAAATATGTCCATTAAATGTTTCCTTTACTATCAATTGATTAAAAATTTATCATGAGAATTATCTTTTCATTGGATGACTCGTTTTATGTCTCAAAGTGTTTATTTCACTAGTTGGTTGATGTTTTTACTTTCTTGGGTCATTTCCTTATAGCTTGGCATCCCTACTTATTAGAATCGTAAACTAACCTTTTCACGCAAGCTACACATTGTATCTTTGTTACAGTCTAAGCATCAGCTCTCCTATGGGTCATCCATTCTCTCTATATGTGACTCTTTCCTCTCTTGCAAGCCATTATTCCTCCTTCGACCATAATAACTCTCTTCCAATGTATTGTTATGGAATTTGTTTCTATGGAAGATATTGCTATGGAACCTATTAAAGAGGATACATAATATATTTCTACAAAAGTAGTTTCTAAGGAATATATTTCTATGAAATCTATTAAAGATGCTTTAAGTCCAAATTGCACAAACATTGAATTTTAATTTTTCACAATAAGCATGCATGTTGATGAGATGGATGAGTCAAAGTCCCGCCAATGACATATTATATGGTATCATAATACATGTGTCCTTTATTTGACATAACTACAATAAATTTGAAAACAATGTTACATACCTTCACATGGGTAAAGTAAATAGAGAAAAAATTGAAGACTTAATGGCTGATAATTCTTAGCTTCAATAAGAGAATGAGCACATGAAAAAGTAGGTCAAAATGTTCAACAATAGGGTGGAAAAGATGGAGAACAATATTGAGACCTATGCCAAGTTTCTTCCATTGTTGAAGAAGCAATTTGATGAATTCCTAGACTCCCTCAATGCTATTATGGTAGATAGGGACAAGGAAAAAAATGCAACTCATACATTTGGGTGAGGTCATTCAATTGCATATTTCGAAAGAATATAGGTTCACTCAAATGATGTCTTAGATGTAACAAAAGTTGGTAGAGAAGGAGGAGGCCTTGGCAATTCCTCAAGAAGTGGTCTAAGAGAATTTATAAGTAAGGCCACTTTCCATTTCCATTGTCGAAGCTAACACCATGACGAAAATTTTCTCACCTCCATTGGATTTCCCTCAAGAGAATTCAGGTAAATTAAAAAAACATATCATTTTTTCCAAACTTATAAGGTAGATGGGTTATAATGGACAAGGGTTGAGAAAGAGAATACAAAGCATATTTATCCCCATTATATACACAATCGGTCAAACATAAAGGCCTAAGGTTAAATGGTAGAGTGGAAAATCCTATGACTAAAAGGACAATTTTTGTGAATGCAAAAGACATTTTGAAATTGGCATGCTCATTAGAAGAAAGAGAAACAATATATGAAGGTGGAATCCAACCACCATATCATCGTTCTTGTGGTTGATTTAAGAAGGGTTAAAATGAGAAGATATTGAAGAATGGACCTATATTTTCACTTAGAAGAATCTACAAACCAATTAGACAAGGTAACAAAAAGTAGGATACCAAGATATTTTCATAAAACAAGACATGGCTTGTTTGTAATTGTTGTAACAAGACAAACCATAGTGTTGTGAGTTATTGGAACTCAAAGGTATGCTCATTCTATGGGAAGAAAGTTCAACAACAAGAATCTTACTATGTAAATCAAGCCACATTCCATAGGTTATACTATTCTCAAAGGGGGAATAACAAGAAAGACTTCTCCAATGCAATAATGAACTTAAAGGAACATGGAGAGGAAGAGCAAGTTAAGAAGTCCTTATAGCAATAACAATAATGTTTTCCACCACCGTAAGCTAAGTGGACATTGGGAAAAAAATGGTTGGCAAGTTTATCCAAATCTTCACCCATAAGTTTCACAACCAAGAGAAGAGAATGGAGAGTAAAGGGTAAGGAGGATGAAGAGTTCCTTGCATCTATAGCCCAAAGAGAAGTGTTCCAAAGTGTTTTAGTAGTGCAAGAGGTTGGCCTCACAAACAAGGAAACAAATTGTTAGATGGAAGAAAGAGAGAGGAAAGAAGGATTTCAAACATGGATTTACATCTCTTTCATTGGAAAATGGTTGAATGACTCACAAATGGATGAGCCAACTTTCCCATAACCATTACTCCAACAACCATCACATAGGGTATGCAATATGGTAATTCAATTTACAATATTGGAAAGAATTGTTTCCATGCTAAGAAGAAATTGATCCTAACAAAATAAGGAATCCACACTTCCTCTTGAGGAGTTGTTACATGATGGAAATGTATTGGGGTCACCCCAAACATGAAGAATAACACTTGACTTCAGTTCATGAATTCCAAGATTGACTATCTCCAAAACTAAGTGGGATATGAGAATGAATATTGAGTCCAAAGTTTGGATATGGATATTTTTCATTGTTAAGAGTTATTGAGTATACTTTTGCATTGTGGGAACTGTTAGCACCTAAATCTGCCTTAGGCTGAAGGAAGTAAAAATTCAGGGTAACCACAAACCATGCTCAGTCTGGTAGCTAGCCCTACCAGAACAGGAGAGGGCTCTCTCCGGGTCACACTCAGTAAATAAATAAATGATATGGTCTGAGATGACTTACAATGAATATTGATTTTAGGCTAGGTAAATAAATATGGAAACAAGAGGCAATTTTTGATAAATGACTGAGTTTCTGGGATGTATGGGACCAATGAACAACATGAGTAGAGAATTTAACACAAAGCCATAGATTACTTCGTGAGGCAAGATAGGCGGAAAGTCTAGCAATTAAATTTGAAATAATGTGAAATGGAAAGATTGTTTAAGAGGGTGAAAAGGGCATAAATACATGAATCCTTTTCAACTGAAGAAGAACACAGAACGTGAAACTTCCCCACAGGCAGAGCAATAAACATGAATTCTACCTTATCTTACTTAGAAAATTTCACTGGAAATGAATATGAACGAACTATGAAACATAACGAAATACATATGAAACAGAAAGAGAATACATTTGCTACACTCACACCACATGAATCTCATGAACTAGAGCCGCTGCCTTTCATTAATTCTCTGTCAAAATATACAATGAGTAGCTGAGTTTCTCTCCCACAGTCTCCCAGAAATTACAACCAACCCTTTGCAAATGGTTTTTCATACAATAAATAGACTTTTCCATTAGGAAATGGAACGACCCAAAGTTGGGAATTTTTTCAAATCATTACAAACTAGAAATGGAAAGCCAACCATTAGTGACAGGTGCAGCATTACAAAAATGACAAAATTATAGCGTAGATTGGTGGGTGACTGCTCGCCTTCCTTTTTCCACTTGGATACAAGCCAACCTTTAGTGAAAATACTTTTTAAACTTTGCCTTACATGCCAGGAAAAATGTAGTGTAAATGACCGGGCCCACTTGGAGAAAATCGTGAATCGAAATTTCGCGGAGCGGAAGTGATTTTTGCCTTTCGGTCTCTGTGCGTCGCACCCAAAACTGTATGCGTCGCGCCATTTTGGAGGCACTTTTGAGGTACTTTCTAAAGTCCAAATTGTACCCAAGTGTGCTTGTTAGAAATCCCTATCTATATACTTTCTAACCCAAGTGGAATTTCTAAATTTGGTGCTCATTTTCCCCTCCAAAACTTCAATCTCCCAAGACTACTTCCCGTGTGTCAAAATAGGGGTAGAGAGGTCATTTTTTGAGTGTTTTTGACCTCCTGGGGACTCAAACCTTGCCCAAACTTCTTGGCCACACACCAACAGTCATGATTTTTCATGCCAAATCCAAAAATATAAACCTTTCGTGATTTGGAGCTCCCTATCACAAGTGGCGCGGCGCATAGGGAGAAAAACCCTGTCAGTGCACAAAAATTTGTCAAAATGCCAAAATTGCCCCAAATTTATTGAAATTTGGGCTGGAGCTTCTCCATCAAGTGTCATGCTGAGCTAAAGAGGCTTCGGCCAATATCTAAAGATGATCATGCTCCCTTTGCCTCTTGTGCTTCCTTATTGCCTTCTT
This sequence comes from Pinus taeda, assembly GCA_000404065.3. NCBI lineage: Eukaryota > Viridiplantae > Streptophyta > Pinopsida > Pinales > Pinaceae > Pinus > Pinus taeda. Next base: position 70,937 of record APFE031308667.1, on the reverse strand, counting down.
TAGTTTTGCCTTTAAATTCCTTATTCGTGCCTTACAAACATGATTGCGTGCCAAATAATGGTTTTTCATGTGACTGAGCATGTACTTGTCCTTGTTTTCTTTTGCCAACAGCTCCTCTAAGTGGATGTTGATCCTCTCGAGCCAATTCTCTCGATCAGCCTCTATCTCCTGCTGAATAGGTGTCCTCTCATTTAGGCTTCCTTGGGCAGCCTGCTGGTCTTCACGGATGTTTTACCACCTCTATGAGGCCTCCTAGGTGCATGTACCTCTGTTGGCGAATCACTGTGTGTCTCTTCTTCATGATCATATGACGAATCAGATGTCATGTCTACTGGTGGACAAACTGTCTTGGACAAATAGGTATTGATATGTCACACTATCTTGTAATGCCTTTAATGATGTGCTTGACCTTTGTCACCAAGAGAAAATAATGACATGAGGGACAATAAGGGGACGGAAAAATAGTGAGGGATTAGGGACTATTGGGAGAGATTTGTTTGGGAAATATAGGAGGGTTTGAGGGGTTTTATGTGTGGGATAGGGTTTAGGGTTTCACCTTTGAAAGTTTTGGGAAAGGGAATTTAGGATAGGGTTTAGTAACTTTAGGGGATGGGGAACAATGGAGTCAAGGAACAAAGGGAATTAAGGACAAGAGAGATAATGGAAAAGAGTAACCTTGCAAGCGAACAAGTTTTGAAACCCTAGGCAGCAATTTACATTGGGGAATTCAAAATGAAAGGGTTGAATTTTTGTTTCAAACATTAGCATCCATAAACCACCATACCCTAGCAAAAAATTGGATGAAACACCAAAATGGAGGCTTTACCTACTTTTGGAATGAATAATTTGCAATTTGGAGGAAGATTTCAATGAAATTCAGGCCTTTTAGCCCAGTGCAACGTGCCTTTTTCCATGCGACATTTGGAAGCCTTTCCGGTGTCTAAATTGGGTAAAAGATAGCTCTTGGGAAATTTACTTGAGTATACTTTCCAACCCAACCAGAATTTTGCAATTTGGAGTTCATTTGCCCTGTCAAAAACCAAATCTCCCAATACTGGTCAAAATGTGCCCAATGAGGCTGCCTCAAGGCAGAGTGCTGTTGCAGTCAACTTTCGAAGGTGTTCCTCAACTCCAAATGGAGCTCACGATAGTGCATTGGAAAGCTCTTTGTGTCTAGTTATCATTTTACTCATCAAGTAAGTAATTTGGCTAACCGTGCTAGGAGAAAACTTGATTTTCCCAAGGTCACTTTAGAGGTGCATCAATTCTCCCGAGGCAATTGTATTTTTGACATTTCTCTAAAACCATGACACCTATGTAAAACGTGAAGTAGGTTTTGCTTCCTTGGCCTATTGTGGACAAACACTTCTCTCAGTTTTCCAAAATTCATCTTTTCTTGCTTAGAAACATCATTTGAGTGAATTATTGAACCCTCCTATGGCCTGCAAGTATTATTGAAGCACTTTGAGAACAACAATTTGCAAACCCTAGACCTACTAACTCTTTCCTGACCAAGAGATTAAAACAGAACTATAAATGACCTTTAAAATGATTTGACGAATAGACCTAAACTAGCAGGATAAGGCCTGAGGGGAAATGACTGACAAGACCCTTCCGTTAGATTATGGCATGCCCCTAGTGGAATGCAGCTGAGTGAATGGAGTGAGACTCCTAAAAATGAAATGCAGAAAGAGTTTTGATCTTTGACGGAGGACTAACAAGACCAACTCTAACAAGAACATGTAAGCAAAAATAAAATCTAGAGCCATATTCAGGGGCTAGAGCCAATAACCAAAGTTGTAGTTAGTATCTAGAGTCAAAGTTATGGTCCAAAAATAAGTACATTGATCAAGATTGGTTTCCTTGAGTTGTTCAAGACCAAAAATTCTCTCAATGGGGAGGTGTGATCAGAAATTTATCTAAAACAATAATGGTTTTACGAATTAGTCCCTACGAGACTATTTTAACATTTTTTTAAGGTTATCAAACAAAGTAAACCAGTGCAAATATAACAATCGAATGAGACAAAATGGAAAGAGAAGAAAAAATTTGTGACAATTAAAAGAAGAAGAAAAAAATGAATTGGAGAGAAGTTTGAGGAATGTGAAGTGGAGCATGGATATTGGCCTCCCCCCTACCCCCCAACACTCCCTATTTCCTACAATATTGTTCTCAATGGGTCTTTTAGACAAGGAGAGGATGACTAAGAGCAAGAAAAAATTTGTAACCAGATATTTTTTGAAATGAAATAGACAAATATCCATTCAATGTTGGCTTTCCCATTTGGGTTTCCTAGGTAAAATTCATGATTTCATGGTGATTTACTGATGTGCATTTTTCTTTAAGAAGTTATCATGTGTTTAATACTCTAGTGCATCATATTAACCTATTACATGGTTATTTTATGAATGTGGGAATTCCACATTGTTGTACTTCTATGGATTTTGTTTTAATCTTATTCTATGTTGAAGAAAGTGTAACTAGGTTCGGTCTTCATAATGACATGATCTTTGTATTTGATGTAATAAAAGGAAATAAATTATTTTTTTAATCTTTCAACATGGGTTTCATGAGCAAAAAGTCTCACTAAGTGAAAGACTTCTTGATGTCTTTAGGATTTATTTATATGTCAAAGAGTCATGTCATGTGTATAGAAAATATTCATGAGTTTATGTAAATATGTACAAGTATTCAAAGTTATAACAATCCTCCAAGACCAAGATCAATGCCTCAAAACAAGCCTATCAAACTCTGCAAGAAAAATGATAAGGAGATGTTCATGTCAGCTCCAAATAAATGAATTAAATGTATAAATACATGTCATGTTGGCTTGAAGCATAGACACGTCAATTCATAAGGTAATGTTGGTTTGCATAAACGGGATGACAAATACAAATACCCATGAAGGGTCAACACAATTACATCAAGAAATATCCATATACCTCTGAAATCTTCGCATGAGGGAGTTGCAGTTAAGGATCCATAGTCAAGGCATAATGGAGCCGCAATCGAGTAAGGGAGACATAGTTAAGGAACAAGAAGCAACATTCAGATCCGCAGTAAGGTGGATTAGGTCTAAGGGTTCAGTTGTCTCCTCATATGGGTTTAAGGAGAAATAGAACTAAATCCTATCCATTCTCAGCATACCTATAATCTGAAGGTGGTATCCTCGCATGGAGAGAGCAGCAAAGTCTGCGGATGTCACTATATCATTATCGGCATATCTATCTCAGATAGAAGGATCAAGACAAGCTTAAAATGAGGACACTGACATCACAATGGTCTCAAGGATGGTATTCCTATAGTAGACACCATACAGTTTCGATATAGAGGGATCATACATCACAATGAGACTCGAATCTATATCCCACTGTCTCAACATAAGAAACAATATTAAAGTATATAAACAGAAGTAGTACTAAAGCTCCAGCAAGCTGATAATGAAGGAATGATATAGTCTCAGCATTATAACTGTAATAAGGACTATTCGATGAAGAGCAGTAACAAGGATCATTATCTCAGTGATGATGAAGATATAAGGCACAGTCATCATGATGAAGACTTCAACGAAGACCTCGTTGACATAATGTGATGACTAGTGCATCAATGAAAGCATAGAGATCATAGTGAAGATCTCAATGGATCTCATTGATATGGTGAAGAAGAAATAGTGATGATCTCAGGGATGTTGTAGTGATGGCTTCAATGGTGCAGCAATGAGGATGATTTCAACAGTGAAAAAAGGAGGATTGATATCTTAGTCTTGGAGAGGCAGAGTGTGTCAAGGGTTACGGTATTGGTATTCATCAATGGAATCTCTATAAGAATAATTTATGCATGGGTTTTCCTCTCCAAGAGTGAGAGGTTTTGGCCCTGGAAGAAAGCCAAAATATTTGTGTTCTTGTCTCTTTTGTTTTTTATAGCAATTTGATGAAGCTAACACATACACTAATAATGAAGTAAAGATAAAGCTAATATTAATTGTATAAAAACTTCACAAATTGTTATCATGTATCTAAGAATCAACTTAATTATGTTAGCCCTAGATTCTTCAACATTCTGAGGAGTAAATGGGTAATATCGATAGTCAAAAGTTTTAGACCATTCATTATTGGGTCAAAGAGATTAATGGTTTTCATATGTTGACTCTTGATTTGTTTAAATAATTTATATTTCAATTTCTCATTACTAGCTGGTCTTTGTTGAAGTTATTGGGTGAATTTCCTCACTCCATATTGTAATTTCATCTCATAAGCTAAATTTATTTTTCCCATGGAAATTTAGATCTAGCTATGGAAACATTTGTATTACTTTGATCAATTCCTATTTATTGGGCTAGATTTCTAATTGCTTGAAGTGCATTTCTAATTGTTGGAATGATTTTTTAATTGTTTGGAAATTCTTACAAATTTTTAGGTGTTTTTCTCATTAATGAGTGTTAAAATTTGTCCCTACAAAATTTTCTCCAATGTTGAGTGTTGAATTCATCCTTGTGAATTTTCCCCACTACCGAGCCACCAAATCCATCCACTAAATGTTTCCTTTAATTTTTGTTGACTCAAAATTCCATTTAAGCATTAGATTATTGCCAGATAACTCATTTTATGTCTCAAAGTGTTGGTTTTACCAATTTGTCAATGATTTTGTTTTTCTAGTCATTTCCTTATTGTGTCACCCATTTTATTTTCCTAATTCTATCATGTAATTGAGAACTTAAAATGTTGGATTACCAACATTGATACTATAAGTTAAAAATTTATGATGTTGTTACCGAGAATAGTGTCCACTCAGAGCTATTATTCCCACTAAGACTGGTAGCTATCTTAGAAACAAACAAGTAAAGACTACTTTCGTTTTCCTTTATGAAAATAGACAAGAGTGGAACAAAGGACACCAA